>CM060084.1:13104635-13192135 GCA_030533445.1 Cyprinodon diabolis | reverse complement strand
AAAACCATTGATTCCTGAGCCCTGCTAGATTTGAAACAGGGAAAATCTACAGTAGCTGAATTTTCCATTGACTTCCGGGTTAAGGCTGCAGCCTCAGGTTGGAAGGAGTGTGCACTTAAGAGTGCTTACTTTAAGGCCCTGAATGACAAGATGAACTCGCCACATTAGACGAACCAGCTAGTTTGGAGGATTTAATCTGTCTGACTATCAGGTTGGATAACAGGCTCCGGACTAGAAATCTCTCAAGACAGAAAGATCGACATTTTTTTGCTTTAACCCCTGCATCTGATAATGCTTCTGTTTTTCCTGGCTCCCCAGAATCCGTTTCCAAGCCGAGGTCAAAGGATATGTCTCGCCCAGCTCCCGTCAAGGTATCTTATTTCTCTCCTTCTGAAGGAGCGGAAGGTGAACCCATGCAAATCGGACACACCAGGCTATCTCCTGAAGAAAGGCAACGAAGATTCAGAGCTAAACTGTGCCTGTACTGTGGTGAGACTGGACACTTTATTGCTTCTTGTCTGACTAAATCAAAAGCCTGGGCCCGTCAGAGGATGTGAGGAGTCTGACGGGCCACCTAAGATCTGAAAAAACTCCTCTTTATTGTTACCAGCTACTCTGTTTTTTGATAACCAGAATCTCACCCTGTCAGCATTCATCGATTCAGGGTGTGAAAGAAACCTAATTGATTCTGAACTGGTCCAGCAGCTAAAGATTGAGACTGTTCCTTTAATCAAACCCCTTCGAGTCTCTGCCATCGATGGAAAGAAATTACATCAAGTTACTCATCAAACACAACCGTTGGAACTGTTGATCTCTGGAAACCATCGGGAAAAGCTAACCTTTTTTGTTTTTCCTTCAGCTTGTTCCCCCCTGGTGTTAGGATTCGAATGGCTGGAACGTCATAAGCCCCACATCAACTGGGCTGAACGTCACATTGAATCCTGGTCAACTTCCTGTCACAAATCCTGTCTTCGTTCTGCGGCTCCTACTATTCAGTCCCCTAGAGGTAGGGGGAGATGGACTCTCCTGACCTTACTTCTGTTCCCCTTGAGTACCATGATCTGGCTCCAGTTTTCAGTAAGGTCAGTGCTACGTCTCTTCCACCTCACAGACCATATGACTGCGCCATAGATCTATTACCTGGAGCCCCTCTTCCCAGCAGCAGGCTGTATAACATTTCCAAACCTGAACGAGAGACTATGGAAAAATACATTAACGAATCCCTGGCTGCTGGAATAATTCGTCCATCCTCATCCCCACTCGGTGCTGTTTTTTTCTTCGTGGGAAAAAAGGATGGTTCCCTGCGCCCCTGTATAGATTACAGAGGTTTAAATCAGATCACTGTGAAAAATAAGTATCCTTTACCATTACTGGCCTCTGCTTTTGAACCTGTACAAGGTGCTACAGTGTTTACCAAACTCGATCTGAGAAATGCCTACCACCTCCTCAGAATAAGGGAAGGGGATGAGTGGAAAACAGCCTTTAAGACCCTCTTAGGGCAATTCGAGTATTTGGTCATGCCTTTTGGTCTCACTAACGCTCCTGCCTGTTTCCAAGCTCTGGTTAATGACGTCCTCAGAGACTTTTTGAACATTTTTGTTTTTGTTTACATCGATGACATTTTGATTTACTCCAAGAACCTCTCTGACCACAAAAAAACATGTTTGTTTAGTCCTTCAGAGACTGCTGGAGAATAAGCTTTTTGTGAAAGCTGAAAAATGTGAATTTCATCAAAGATCTGTTACTTTCCTAGGGTTTGTGCTCGAGGGTGGACATGTGAAGCCATCAGAGGATAAGATAAAGGCAGTTCTGGATTGGCCTACACCTGAAAACCGCAATCAACTTCAGAGATTCTTCGGTTTTGCAAACTTCTACAGGAGATTCATCAAAAATTATAGCCAGACAGCCCTACCTCTCACAGCTCTTACTTCTGTTAAGAGAACTTTTCAATGGACTTCTGAAGCCGAAGAGGCCTTTAATAAATTAAAGAAACTCTTTTCCAGCGCTCCCATTTTGGTTCAGCCAGATCCAACGAAGCAGTTCATCCTCGAAGTTGATGCATCTGATTCCGGTGTCGGAGCTGTGTTGTCTTAGAAGTCTGATTCTGATCAAAAGACTCGTCCTTGTGCTTTCTTTTTACGCAGACTCTCTCCAGCCAAGCAAAATTATGACGTTGGAGGTCGAGAACTTCTGGCCATTAAGCTCGCCCTGGAGGAATGGAGACACTGGCTCGAGGGGGCTGAGCATCCAGTACTGGTTTGGACAGACCACAAGAACCTGGCCTATATTCAATCAGCCAAAAGGTTCAATTCTCGGCATTCAAGGTGGTCTTTATTCTTCTCTCGGTTTAATCTCATCATTTCATACAGACCTGGTTCCAAAAACGTCATGCCCGACTCTCTCTCTCGTCTGTATTCGTCCGATCAACCTGAGACACCAGAACCTGTTCTTCCCGCCTCATGCACTGTAGGAGCCGTTTCCTGGGAGATCACTGATTTGATCAACTCTGCCCTGGCCTCAGAACCTGACCCAGGTAATGGTCCTCCTAATAAAATGTATGTTCCTTCTTCCGTCAGATCCCGCCTCATCCAGTGGATGCACGCAGCAAAATTTTCGGCCCATCCTGGAGTAAGCAGAACCATCGCCCTCATAAGCAGGCGATTTTGGTGGCCATCCTTACATAAGGACGTTAAGGAGTACGTGCTGGCTTGTCCCATCTGCGCCCGAAATAAGACCTCTCACCAACCACCTTCTGGCCTGTTACATCCACTACCGGTTCCAACCCGTCCCTGGTTGCATATCGCCGTTGATTTCGTCACTGGTCTTCCGATTTCTCGAGGTATGACTACAATTCTAAACATTGTTGATCGATTCTCCAAGGCCTGTCATCTGATTCCCCTCAGAAAGCTCCTTACTGCATTCCAGACGGCTCAGCTTCTGGTGAAGCATGTTTTTTCGCATCCACCCCACATTCCATGTCTCCCAGTTGAAACCGGTCATTTCTAGTCCTTTGTCCTTTTAATGACAATCATGTGACCAAATTTATGAGTTTAAATAAAAACTTTAATCTTAAGTTTTTAATTATCACCAAATAATTGTATACACATATAAGTAATTTTATGCTCATTTAAAACCTATGGGCTCAACGCAGGATAATTACTGGCCTTTTGTAATAACATTATTGTCATAAAAAACACTTACGCCTGGAGCTTTAAAAGATGTTGACATTATTGTATTCTATCACTGGATTCTTATCTGGTATGTTTCTTCATATGATTAATGCATTTTAGCAATAATCTGATGAAATATCAGTAATGGTCTTGCATACAAATTGTAGAAAAAAAGATTAGGCAAAACCAGTGATGAAAATATCTCTATTTTACAAATGTATTAACACGTTTTGGTGCCTAGATCTGATATTTAGGATATTTCAACATAATACATAATATTATCTATAGTAAAAATATACAATTTTTGCAATGTATACTGACAGATAATGAAACAAATTTTTAAGATATGATTCAAAGTGTCTTTTGCACTTTGAATAACATTCTTTTTTCAATGAAAACAAACAAAATGTTTTTTCATAATTCCTTACATCATGCAACAGGAAAGTACATCAAATCCCAGTGTTTTTTTTTTTTACCTTTTTAAAAAAAATATGTCTCGACTCACTGTATGAGAAGAAAGCTAATGAGCCCTCTAGAGAATAAAACCTCTGCAATCCCAGAAGGATTATTTTTAGCATTATCAGCTGAGAGACCACATGTCATACTGTATGAGTTGCATGTTAAAGGCTCACACTGATAAAACCAGCATGGGCTGCTGATCTTTAGCTTGTTGTTCAGCATATTATCCTCAAATAAGAATAAACCCTTCATGCGCCTCACAGTTAGTTTTACGAACTTAGTATAGGTTTATATATTTTATATATATTATACTCCGCACGTTCCCTTTGTTACCTACCAGATTCCTGCCATTTCCACCCAGCATAATTTTTCCCTTTAAAAAGTTTAATTTCCACTTTCACATGCCTTCACATATGTAATATTAGGGTGTCAATTTCAATCAATCAGTCAAATTGATTAAAAGTTTTCTATCTAAGGAAAACCAGTTGATAGCACAGACTAATTGACTCGAAAGCAATGCCTCACACCAATGATGCTTGTAGCGACAGTGGGGAGGAAAAACTACCTTTTAACAGGAAGAAAACTCCAGCAGAACCAGGCCCAGTGTGAGTGGCAATCTGCTGAAGCCGAATGGGATTCAATGAGACAAAAGCCGAGATACGAAAAGCTGCTGTAAAAGGCGGTCCTGTCCAGGAAACATACAGCCAGTCAGACGAGCTCAGAGCCAGCTCCCATGCTAGAGGATGAAGAGTTTACATCCTGCCACTTACAGTCAGAGAAACAGGACTAAACTAAAAAAGAGGCAGATTTTTAGATATTGATCCTAGATAGTCAACTGTTTAGGCACCTAACACCTAAAATATAATCAAATTCATAATTTTTCATCTCAAGAACATATTTTTTTTTTGTTACTTTTTTTTTTTTTTTAAAGTCGAACCTGACTATATATGCTGTTTGGCAAACAAACTGTCTTAATTTCTTAACCACTTTCTCACTTAACTGAATAGAATAGGATTATTCTTTATTGCTCCACAATTGGAAAATTCAAGTGTTTACAAAAGAAATAAAAGCAGAGGAACATGAGATTACTGATCCATTAATACTTTGCATGTTTGAAACGCTCATGGTAAACTTGCATTGTTGGGGAAAGACAGTCTGGACCTGTAGCAGCGGGTATGAACAGACTTTTGTGCAGGTATGAAGAGACTCAAGTAAACCCTGTCTAGCACCAAAACAATGGACTTAGACCCCTTTTTTTTGCAATGTTCTGGTAACAAGGAGCAGGTATTTTTCAGAGCAGAGCTGTTGCTCAGGAGCAAAGTCACAGGACAACCCTAACTGGTTAACATCAAGGTGACAAGTGTCTGGAAACCTGCACCTGTTATAGAGCTCTAATAAGACCAGTAATGTGCTGGAACTGTGAAAAGAGTGTGTCTGGAGTAATAGCCACGACATACTGAGTACCTGCCCTGGTCCCCTATAATGAGCTGTCTGGTATGACAACAAAAAGCGTACCCAAATATAAATTCTATTGCTTACCAACAGAAAATAAGCGTCGTCATAGAGGACTGTCAGAGGTCAGAAGGGATAACTGGACATCAACTGCAATTAGCCAACTGTGCAGTGTACATCTCAGGTGAGTTTCAAAGACGTTGGGAGAGCTAGCTTAAGCTTTTTCCAGCTTAATGTTGTAAAAAACATTTCCCGACAATATAAAGTTATTCGATCACACTGATTCCTGACACCTTGTGAAGAAATGCATTTGATAATAACATCCGAAGATTTAGTTACAGACACAAACATAAATATCACAGAACCCGACTTACATTTGCTTTAGATATTTTTTTTTTCCAGCCTTTGGCCCTGAACACAACAACGATTTTCTGTAAGGGGGCTTGCGTGAGATACATCCCAGGTTTATTTTGGTCAGACTACGCAGCTTTTCAGTAGCAATTTCAAGGGTCTTGAAGGAAGAAAGATGCGGCTATGATGTCAAACACATTTGCTTTGAGGGAAAGTGCAAAATAAAATCTGATCGCACTGGTTCGGAGTCGCACATCAGGTCACTGATAAGTGGTCCGGATCCGGACCCACCTGCTGGGTAATCCGGGCTCAACCTGATTTAAAACATTTATAAATTACAGGATGTTTTTCGATGGCAGTGTCTAATTTCACTTGTGCCGCTTCTCCTGTTTGTACGGTAAAGCCCTCTGGGACCAGGCTGCACGTGTCGGTTAGGGCTGCTACCGCTGCTAGCAGGCAAATCTGTGGCAAGCCAGGCGGTGGGAAAGAAGGAGAAGATGAGAAAAAGTGAAAGAAAGTGTGGACTAGAACTGCTGTGAACTAGTGAAAGAAAAGTGAAGTGTGTTCAAAGATGACAAAACTGAAAGATTGTTCTCTACTTAAAAAAAAAACACTTTAGATTTTAAAATGGAAAAATGTTCTTTATTTCAAATATCTTTTCATTTAAAAAAATCCGGGTGCATAAAAACCTCATTTTATTTCAGTGTTAAATTCTGTTTAACGTAACAGATTATAATTTAAAATGTCTCCGGACCTTTACTGGTTGATGATTTGTCTTTATTCGGACCCCGCTGGTTTTTAATTGGAGACCCCGGGCATAGCAGGACAGACAAAAATCACGAAAATCAATGAAACATAAAATAATATAATATTTTACCCATGATAGGAGTTCAGAAGGACAGAAAACAGACAAAGCAGTTATCTTCTTTGAGCCCTGCAAAAGCAAAGAGGGACAGAAAGCACAGATTATCATTCCTCTCAAAATTCAAACTTGTTTCTAAGTTTGAAGACATTTCGCTTTTCATCCAGGAAGCTTTTTGATTTGAAAAAGCTTCCTGGATGGGAAGCAAAATGTCTTCAAACTTTGAAACAAAGTCCAGTGAGGTGTTTTTTTTTTTTAACTTTTTTGGAAAAAACAGTTATCAATCATCTGGGTCAGCATTTGGCGATCGCAGCATCAAATTCATAAATTATTCAGTAATGTTGTCTCTTCTAAATCTACATGGCATTACTTAGTATAAAAATTAAGAGAAGATAAAGTATCATTGACCACTATTTTAAGGAGCCAGTGGACAAGCGGTTTTTCTATATCATTAATAATAGAGAAAATATTGTTGAGAAATAAGGAAGCAGGGAATGCTCTTAAGAGGTTTGTCAGTGACTTTTAAAAATGTCAGGATTCCTGTATGTGTGTTTGTGTTTCTGTGTTTGTCTCCCGTCCTCCACCAGGAGGCGCCTGGTCCATCCATTTCTCCTTTTCAAGTTCGAGAATCAAATTTCCCACTGAGCATGAACTAACCGCAGTGTCTTCCCCTCACCTTTCAGTTCCAGTTGAGCAGTGTTCAGAGCAACACTGGATTCTTCACAGTTTCCAAAATAAACCTGTTAAACTTTTTCCCTGGTCTCTCTGTATTGGTTTAGTGCTTTTGGGTCTGATCATAGTTAAAATCATGACAAAAAAAAAGTCTTTTTAATTTACCCAGAAAAAGACTGTTTCTTCATCCTACTTACTAGTCAGAAACTGAGCAGCTGCTGTCATCTACGATCTATTCTGGCACTCCTTCTGCCCATCAGGTTCTTCTGATCCTCTGTTGTCCTCCTTCCATCTCCCGCATTTAGCCCCTTGAGGCTAACCTCAGCCTCTTCCTGCTCTGTCTCCCTGGTAGACTTCTCCAGTGTACCGCTGTCTTCTTTCCCGCCATCCGCAGCCCCCCTACTCTACCTTCAGCACTCTGTCTGCCCAGTATACTTATCAGATCTGGTGCTGTCATGCTTCAATCCTCTGCAGTTAACCTTTATACTGTAGCTGTTTGCCCAGCAGGCCTCTCTAATCTACCACTGTGCTGGCCATTGTGGTCATGGTTACTGAGGTCAGGCACACAAGTAGTGGAGTTGTGCATTGAGACCATTGAAAGTGGTATATTATATACCTAGAAATATAACCCTAAGAGCCTCACCTAGGGGATTTTAAAGGCCGATATTGATATTGGTGCTTTAAAAAACAATTTCCGATATTGCCTATTAGATATACAGTATGTTGCCCAGAATATTGATGAAAATATTGATGCATCATGAAATACAATGAAGTCTGTAACTAGAAAATGCCAACATTTGCAAGCTTAAAGGGATTTTAACAGCTTTTCAGCATTAATACAGTAAACTACTTTTGGAGCTTTCTTAATTTGCTGAATTAATATTATGAAAATACTCTATCATGTAGTCACAGATGCAATTATTTAGCATGTGGTGTTTGGTAAATTGTTTGTGTAGTTTCTGATTTTGCAAAACATGGACAGAAATTGTAATGCTCGCTGTTTTGAGGACAGGTGCAGTCTTGATAAACTCATATCTCTCTGGACTCCATGGTTAAATATTGACAAAATAGGAGGTTTTGTGCCAGTTACTTAGCTAACAGCATGAATCACAGGAGATGTGTGACAAGTACGCAGAGTAATTACAACATAAACATCATTATCACAACAGTTACGATCAAAATGATTATGAGGCAGATACAAGAGCCAATTTAGTGTTACGGATTCCTCAATTTGACCTTTTTTTGGAAATTAGCCTATAAAGGAATTGTGTTTATTTTGTGTCTGTTTCCTTTTTTTAAGAAAACAACACCAATTGACACTGTTTAGTATCCTGCCTCAATTTCTGCTGATAATCTGAGCAACACAATTAGCTAACAAAACATTTTTTTTAATTATTATTAGCTAAATTAATTTATGATACATACAGGCACTGTAATTGATCAATCAATCTTCATTATTGGTGATCTTGCAACTTTTTAGTTTCAACCTTTGTTATTTTTTTACATTATTCATAAAATAAATAATTGTGCAAAGCATTACATTTGATCAGTCTGTGAAGGCTACTTATTTTACAATTACTGGAATATCATCTCAGATTTTACAGACCTCCAACAAAGATATCCAAAAAACATTTGACATTTCATATTAGGGGTAAATACAATGTGGGAATGGGCAATATGTAAAAAAAAGAATTATATAGTGGTATAGTAAAATCACCATGATGACTTTAGTATAATTTCCTACAAATTAGGCAATATATATATATATATATATTTTTTTTTTTTTCATTTTTGTATAATATTTATAAATAGTATAATATTATATATTTTATTCATCAAATACATTTCCTGTTTAAAAGAATTGTGTTCCACTTGGCCTCAATCTTGCAAAAGCCAAATCATTTATTTAAAAAGTAACCCCCATAATCCGTATTATATAAAGTATAAAATTAGAGGACAAATAAAGACTAACTTGAAGTTGTTTGATATCTTAATATCTCAGTTGTAAAATAATAAAAGTTTGCATTTTTGGAAAAGACAAAATCATTATTTTATTTGCTTGAAAATAACTACAAGGAAAGAGAATGAAGAAGGTAAAAGTATAAAAGCTATAATCACCCAACAGCTTATCTTAAAAAACATACTATGTGACTGAATGCTTCATATCCGTTTAATATGACAAAGTCATGTCAACCTTCCATTAGTACGGGGGGTTAACCCAAATAGAGCAACAGCAAAAAAGACTAGATGACAAAAGACTATAAGGAAAAAGGAAGCAACTGCACAGATTGAGGTTATTGAACTTAGAAAAAGTAACATGGTGTGTTACCACCCCACATCTCACCATCTCTCTGGATAACTGTGGAAGTAGTTGGGGAGTGGAAACAAAAAAATACCTGTGAAATTCAGCCTAGGGGCCAGATGGGCTAATCGTCTCTATTGTGCTTATCCGTTCACTTCACTGTCACCCAGCCTAGAGGACAAATAGACAGAAAGACACACCCAGAGTATTAGACAAAACCTTTACAGAAAAGAATGACGGAAATGAATACCTAGTGTACATTTAAAATTAAGAATAGTTTTCAGACCTATTGTCTAAAAACATCTAATTATAGTCAAAGTTTTATTTGAAAGCTCATCTTGTGCTCCACCTGTGTCCCTTAGGCACAAAAAGTGCTCTTTTAAAGATCACGCTATAAATATTATACCGGTATATTATCCAAGCATAAGCGTTTAAAAGGTTTGCATTGCTACTCATCATCACATAAGTTTGTACAAAGTCATTAAAAAGTACTCAAACAGATTAGATTCCATCCTTTATATGTATAGGGTATGTCCTGGATAGGTTGCCAGACCATTAAAGGACTGAAATATCATTTGGATTTAAATAACTTGTCTTTATCAATTAATAGGGAGTGAATGGAAAAAATCCACTAAGATATAAGAGGGAATTAGAGGATAACATAAAACGGTAAAAGAAAAGGGCAGGAAATGGACTTTAATTAATCAAGCCGAAAGCTGAAGTAAGCGGTGTGGGGCGCAGTGTTCTCTCTCTTTTTTTTTTTTTTTGCCCTTTAGTATAATTATGAAGAGAGTATTTAAGGATTAAACTTGAACACTCAGCAGCTCTTGTCAGTTAAACATCATAACACAGTGACACTCTCACACTGGGTAAACAAGCCAATAAACACACTTTACAATGCCGAAGCTTCTTACTAAGCAAGGGTTGTTGCAGTGGAAAATGCAAGAGTATCAGAACAAAGCTTTTTATTTGCATGGAGATTGCATGAAGTACTCGTAACAAAGATGAAGTCTTCAACTGAGCATATCATTTTAATTTGGTCAATAAATAATCATGATGAATTATTTTATCCCCTTTTCACTTGAGTACTCTTAAGCCAGCATGCACGAAATGAAGGCAGATAAGCCTATGTAGAAGGAAAGAAAAATCAAACCTAACATAACAATAGTATTTTATTCTATTCTATACAAATATGTTGAGACTTCTCTATAATTGTATTTCCAGTTGTACAATACATTATTATATTCTATTCTACAATTCCATATACTGTTAATTTAGAAAGTGTCTTTGTTATAATAATCGGTTTAATCACCGCTACTAATAATTGTATAAAGAAGTCATAACATAGTGTTGCTTGTTTTCATTTTTTTAAAACTTTGGCAGTAATCACCAAAAATATGTGTTTTGAAAAAATACTCAGCAACAAAATTGATATTAAGCTGAAAATTCCTAGCTTTTAAATTCAAATGTAATGTAGGTCCAATGTTATTAAAAAATAAAACTAGAATAATGAGACTTGGCCTGCGTTTGTAAAAATTATGTAGAGTATACAAATTTTTCTTACTTCAAGAATGTGTGCCCTTAATAAGGCTCAATAATGACTGCCACAAATGTCCTTTAAATCCTATAATCATTGCAAAATATATATATATATAACATATAACTCTACTTCCTGTTTATTTCAGCCAAGTGTAATGTCTATGTATGACAATATTATGCCTCACATAGCCTTGTTAATTAGTTCGTATGGATGTAAACATGACTACTTGCATTTTCTTTTATATTCATTTTTGAAAAGTTTACTTAAAATTCACATCCCATTTTGATAGAGCACAGCTATTGTCAGAAACCCTCTCCATCCTTGTAATATATTTAAATCGCTTCAATCAGAAAAATGGTACCCCGACAGCAAAAGAGAACTACCAAACTATAAGAAAACTTATTGCCTCAAATCACTGAAATGTTAAACTGACATTAAATAAATCAAACATTTTATTGCAGTTATTTTTTGTATTTGACTTTATGTAGTTTTCTTGTGATCTTCCAAAACAATCTTGAAGATTCCCAACCTATTCTCATTATGAGTGCGTGTGAAATCGTACGAAAAGTTATGCACCGTAATTTTGTACGTTTTGGACGTTTTTTTCGTCGTATACGCATCTGACGCACCATTCGCGAATATAGAATATAAATTAAAATTAGCTCTAACCCTGACCCTAACCCTAAGATATAAAACAGCAAGCAACGTAGTTAGAGACATGAATAAGTGATGATTGCACTGTTTTTCCCATTTTTACGTCCGTCCGCGGGTCTGCTTTTTTTTTTCGGTCTGCCAGCGCATGCGCACTGATGTGGTTTTTTGAGGAAAAACGTCCAAAAACGTATGAAATAGTGTGCATAACTTTTCGTATGATTTCACACGCACTCATAATGAGAATATGTTGAGATTCCAGAGCAAAACTGTTTTTTGAGGCTTAAGGGTATGCAAATGTTATTTGATTTTTTTATGTTTGTTTGGACAATCTTATGGTCCAAATTTACTCATGTGAGTTTAGAATCTCTCCACCATTTGCCACTGTACAAATGGCTTCTTTGTATTTGAGTTAGCAGCTGACTTTCAGAAATGCAAAATCACTCTGTACAAGGTAAGCATTTTTGAAATTTGCTTATTCTCCACCCATGAATTTGCACAAAACACTTTGCACCTTCTTTGAAGATCAGCTCTGCATGTACAAACAGGTTTGGATGTGCTCTTGTATGTTCCAGACACACCTTGATTAAAAGTTTGTTTGTAAAAAAAAAAAAAGTTTTAAAAAATGGTATGCAGATGCTATCTGCTTAATTGCAAACACAAATAACTGGAAACAGGTTTCAAGGTGCTCCTGTAGAGTATGTATCAGACAAACCTTGGTTAATTTTTTTTTGAAGATAAGGTCAGCTCTCTTATAACCAATTAGGCTAAATGCAAAAGATGGCTACAATGTTTTTTGGACCAGTCAAGTAAGGCACATGTCCGATTTTTCCCAGACTATGTCAGCAGATGTATAACCCAACCAGAGTTGGTTTACGGATAACTTGCAGTAGAAACACATTAAAAAGTTAATTTTAGGAACACAACGTCCTCTTGGAGATGTTTTGCCACTCTCATCCAAGAGGCTTCTTCAGTTCTAACTAGTGGTGGAGAGCACTGTGATTAATATACTGTAGGTGTAACCAAGGGCGTAGGAATGTGTTTACAATTGGGGGGGACACATGTCGGAAATGTGAGATTCGTAAATATTCAACAGAAACATATCTTAAGTACGCTACTTAAAAAAAAGGCTATTTAATCTTTTACTTTATTCCTTTATAAATGTGTTATGCAAAAATAATGCATTTAAAATTTACATAATGCATTTGTTCATAAGATGTGAGCATATCACCAAACAAAATGACTGGAGTATTTTATTAAGCAAAGGGAGATGTCTTTCAAGGGCTTCAGCTTTGGCATATTTAGTGTCCACATACGCACTAGAAAATCAAATAGTTCAGTTGGATTAAAAACAATTCAGTAGGCCACACAAGTGCAAAGTTTGATATGTTTTATTTTGTCAAACTTGCAATAATGGTCAAAAATGAATTTATATACTATACTATTAGATAAAAATTTATTTACATACTGACAGAGGGAGCTGAAAGTGTGTTGAAGAATTATGGACAGGGTGCTTTGAAGCATCTGGTTCAAAAACGCATTCTAAACCTTTGGTAGAAATCCATCTATCCTTCCATTTTCTGTACACCCTGTCCCTTAGTGGGGTCGGGAGGTGCATGTGCGGGGTACACCCTAGACTGGTCGCCAGTCTGTCCAGACCTTTGGTAGAAATGGCGCCTTTAATTCCAGTTTGCAGTACAGAACAGAGAAAACTACAGAGTTGTCAATGTTGTGTTAATCTGTTTATAGTCTAAAAAGAGGAGCCAGCAGTTTATTTGAGGAAATAAAGGTGCAGAAGTTAATTAGTTGGTTAATTAGTGGTTGTGCAGCAGTCCACTGCACAACCAATGCGGCCGCCGCTGCTAAGAATTAAAATGAACTCTCCCTGTGGTTTTAACTAACGATCAGGAGCGTGGCAGGTATAACATCTGTCAATTACGGCGAAGCAAAACCACACAAAAAATAAAAAAATCCTCGTAAAATGCACGCCCAGACCGGGCTAATTTCAACACAAATTGTTATGTGACTGTTACTCACACAGACGTTACTCTTTTTAAAAAAGCTGAGTAGGTCTGTTTCAGCCTTTTAGTTGGTGGTGGCATTGTACTGAAATGAGATCAAAAAAAAAAAAAAAAAAAAACATTTTTGGCTAGCGTAGCAAACGTCTAGAGAAAGTTAGCAGTTAAATATTGGATGAGTGATCATCCCAAGACTACAGAAGAGGATTAGGGCCACTGAAAAAAAAAAAAAAAAAAGTTAAGTGATTTTTAAATTTTATTTCAGTTTAATAAAAAAAGGCAGAATTCTGAGATTAAAGTCAGAATTCTGACTTTTTTCTTAAAATTCTGACTTTAATCTCAGAATTCTGACTTTAATCTCAGAATTCTGACTTTAATCTCAGAATTTTGCCTTTTTTTCTCAGAATTCTGACTTTAATTTCAGAATTCTGCCTTTTTTTCTCAGAATTCTGACTTTAATCTCAGAATTCTGACTTTAATCTCAGAATTCTGACTTTTTTTCTCAGAATTCTGACTTTAATCTCAGAAATCTGCCTTTTTTTCCTCAGAATTCTGACTTTAATCTCAGAATTCTGATTTTAATCTCAGAAATCTGACTTTAATATCAGAATTCTGCCTTTTTTTCTCAGAATTCTGACTTTAATCTCAGAATTCTGACTCTTTTCTCAGAATTCTGACTTTAATCTGAGAATTTTGGATCTTAATGTAGATGGGCACCATGAAGGAAGAGTTGTGGAGCACTCAGCTTCACTGACAAAGATGTGAGTTGGTTGAGGTGGCCAGTAACACATTGGTGGAAAATGACGGAATTAGGCAACTTTTTACATGTCCGAGGGGTCCCCTCATTAATGGAGGAGCAGCAGGTCATTAAAACAAGAGAGCTAGTCTCTAAAAAAGTCAGAATTCTGAGATTGAAGTCAGAATTTTGAGAAAAAAGTCAGAATTCTGACTTTTTTCCCCATGTTAAACTGAAAACAAATTTAAAAATCAGTTAACTTTTTTTTTTTTTTTTCAGTGGCTCTAATCCTCTTCCGTACAGGACTAAGATGACTAAACCAAAAAGATTCAGTTTCTATATATGAAAGTGATCTGACAACAAGTCGTTATAAATAGGCAATATTCATAGCAGCATTCCCGACAGACCATTTTACCACATTCACAAGTTTCTGACTTCTGTGTCGCTGTTTCCCTCCCTTCTGAGTGCTCAAACTCTCAGCAGTTCAGAGAGGGGAGGGGGAGTACAGTGACGTAACGCTATGCTGCGCCTTCAAAATAAAAGCACACTAGTTAAAAAATGTCAAAATCTAATATTTTGCGGTACAATTTTTTGGGGGGGACGTAACCACATGGCTTTTATATTGGGGGGGACCCCCCCGCCCCCCCCCCCCGTCCCCCCCGCTTCCTACGCCGCTGGGTGTAACAACGAATTAGGGGAAATCAAAAGGTGGCTCTGATCCCTCCCACTGGATTGGCCAAGGAGGTCACCTGGGGGGTGTTAATGGTCATTAGGGGGTCCTAATGGGTCATTAACTCCCTCGTCCCCTGAGTGGTTTCGGTCACATGCCTCATTGAATTATGAGTTAGTTGAGGGTGGGTGACAGGTGAATTTTCTGGGTAGTGTTCTTTGTAAGTAGGGAAAAGGTTATATCTAAGACCAGCTCCTCTGTAGGGAGATGGTTTTTCCAGGTTAACCAATTAGTTACAGGAGTAACCTAACTCTGGATTACAGCTATCTGGCTTTCTAAAACAGATAACCCAGGATATGTGCATATTTATCAAAAAACTTGAGTTGTGTTCTATCACACCTTTAGAAAATCACAGATGCATATGTTTCTCCAGAGCTTTTATATTTATTAGTAATGGCTAGAATAAACTTGAATTAATATTGTTGTAGAACCATCAATATCAAATGTGCCTCTTCTTTTTTGTTTAGTGTACCTCAGCCCAAATTAAGGCTCTGACCTGACATTACAAGAAACTCTATGACTTATTGTGTATTTTGCAGACAGCATTTCTGTCTTTACAGGGGCAGCCTTCGACCTTTTACAGAAATAATAGCATGTGGTTTTTACAGGTTATATGGGACACTTCATGTGGGCCGGTCAGCTCTTTCACAACCCATCTTAGGCCTATTTCTCTTCCTGGTGAATCACCACCAATCTATCAAATACTATTTATGGACTACTGTGGTGCACAACAACACACAGGCAATATTAGATAGCGCTAACTGTGGTAGCAGAGATGAGATACACTACAGGTCAGAGAAGCCAAAGCCATACATGTCATCCTCTACTCTTCTTTGGTTTTAACTTTCACGGAAATTCAGAGCGGTTCCTCTACAGAAATCTCAACCATGGGCGTAGGTTTACATAGGGACCATATGGACATGTCCCTACCAAAATTTTGGAAGGACCTATTTGTCCCTACCAATAATCGGATGTAAATGTTTATAATTTACTATACAGCAGCCGCTTCTTTTCCTCTTGCAGCTTTTCTGCCTGGTAGCTGCAGCTGCTGGTCTTTCCTGTCCCTTTCACATAGCAGCGCATCAACTGTAGTGCGCGGTTTAACTCTCTGATTATTCTGCCTTAAGTTCCGCCTTCTCTCTTTCTGATTGCGTGTTTTCTAGTCTGTATGTGCGCGCGCGCGGGTGCTTGGAGCGCGAAAAAAAAGACGCTAAAATAAATTAATATTGGGCTACGAAACTAGTCCAAATAAAAAAAATATATTATCTACGCTAAAACAGGCGAAAGCTTCCGACTGAAGTTATGTAAAGAAGCAGGAGAGAGTTTTTTGATTTGTGGAACTTGAGAAATGTAAGTTAACAACGTTAGGATTTCTTTTATTCTATCTTTTAATCAGATAGCCAAACGCTCCTTAAAGAAGATCTTTTATGAAATGAAACCAGGTGAAACAGAAACGTTTAAACATTTCCTTTGGAGGAGTTCTGGATGGAGAATATTGATAGACAAAAACTTTTTTTTTTTTTTTTTACTTCTTAAATGCTAACATTTTTTTTACAATCTTGGTATAATTCCTGCTCTAAGTGGGTCGCTCTGTCGGCTAAAGGCACATTTTAGTGGCCCTATACTCCAGTTTACGATTAATCAATTACTAAATTAGTTCACGATTATTTAAATAATTTGTTAATATGATTAATTGTTTCAGCCATAGATAAAATACATGAAATTAGCTACACAGAGTAACTACAGCCCAGATGTACAACTTCCAATATTAATATTTTAAATGCTCAGTGTCAGTTCCTCTTCTAGTTCCAGTGCATATGTAAATACAATACATTTATTTACTGTCCCTTGAATGTATTATTTTGCATGATCCAGAGAGAGCATATTAGATTAAAAAAAATAAGAGTGGGTTTTACCTCTGCACAATTCTATATCTTCAGAAGAAAACACAGGATAAATCCACATATTATAGACTATATTTGGTTAAACAGACACTGTCTTAGTCGCAGGTAAATTTAAATGCAATCCTTTTCAAAGTGGAAAAAGTCCTAATTCCACATTCATCAGAGCCAGTGATGCTTTAAATATTGATAAACAGCATATAGTGCATGTAGTGCTTATAAGGTTTGTATTAATGTAGCAAGAAATGCTGCTGTTCTCTTTTAACAAAATGAGCCCTGAAGCTCACATTAAGCATAAAAAAGAGCATGCATATTTTTTGCGAAGGACCAATGAAACTGAAGAATAGTGTCCCTACCAAAGTTGAAATCAAACCTACGCCCTTGATCTCAACTATGGTGATGTCATAGAATACAGACTTAGCAATATTAGGGTTGGTTCTGATAAAATGGACTTAATGCACTTACTTGGGTTAGGGCTCACAAAGTAACCTTACAATTGTGGTTATATCCTGATTAGTGTTTTTTTCTTTCTATATTAAACAGACATTTTTTGTAATTAAGTTTTAGCCACTATTTGGTTTCAAAATGTAATTATTAATTATCGCACAAAGGTTAAAATCATACATTTGGAAGAATAATTTCTCAATATACAGATCCTTCCTTCAATCCATCTATCCATCATTCCATACATCCACCCATGCCTCCATCCATCTATCAAATCCAAATTTTTGGGGGGTTTTTTGCACATTGCTTTTATTAGAAAATTGAGTGAGAAACATGCATTCTGTCCAGCTTAAAAAAGTCTATAATAGCTTAATTGGACATATTAAGATATCCTTAAAATTGTGAAGATTGAAGTGCAAACCATCTTAGCTATGGTCTGTTGAGTTAATCCCTCTCCCATTTAACAGGCTATAAAGAAGTGGTAATGAAAAATCAGAATTCTTGACTAAATACAATATCATGTAATGTACAGATTGACCATAACCAAAGAAAGTGTTCTGCAACTTCAGAAGGATACCATGCCTCTCAGCCCAAACATAACAACATCCTGGTACTCATGCAAGGTAATTTGATGGCCATATAAAACTTTACTCTAAGCTCTGTGATACAGGGAAGGTGCAATATGTCAAAGATGAATCTAATTTCTTAATATTTATGTTATTCAATGAGAAATTTGGAAAATATGCTTCTTGTCTTGTGAACTCTCTTTCAAAAATTTGTTAGAAAGTACAGATCAACCCAATTGTTTCAGGATGAAAAGGAGAGCCCACAGTTTGTTTTATGATTAAGAGTTTAAGAGAGTTTATGCTTGCACACTTTGTTGTTTATCTGCAATAAGAAAATAAATAAAATGGTTACTTCTTTTGGTGCTTCTATTGGTATGGTTGAGACCTGTTTTTGGTTTAGAGAGCAAAGCGTTCTGCTGGTGCTGCAGTAAAGCTTTTAGCCGAAGTAACAATATAAAAAAAGCACTGCTTTAAAAAAAAAAAAGAAAACTCATGGGCATGCGCACTGCTCATGTTCATGGACACGCCTACTACGGTAGGGGGTTTCCTATCCCTTTCTTCAAAAGTGCAGCCTTTTTCCCTCGTGTTTGAGAAGATTGGCGGACATTGTGGTTTTATGTTTGTATCTGTTAATATAGTAGCCTTGTTGCACACATCATTGTTCCTGCTGGAACCACTCTAGCCCAGACTGCCATTTACCACAGCACACACACACACACACAGGCATTCAGGTCTCCAACTCCTGAATAAGCAAACGCAAACACATGCACACGTGGAGAGGAAAGTGCAGTTCTCAAGAGGCTCTCAGGTTACTTTGCTCTGTGCAATTAAGATTATGTTATTGAACATGGTTTTATACTGTATCTATTGATACAATGTTTGACTTGAGGCAATAAAAATTCTGTATTAAAGCTACAGTGTGTAACTTTTAGCGACATCTAGCGGTCAGACTGCAGCAACATGAACATCTCCCCCCCACCGCTTCTCCCCCCCAAAAGTACGGCGAGCGTTAAGAGACAAAATGTCTTCCACGACGTCCGCATCACCTACCTTCTCAAGTGATGAGGTTTGTTTACATAGATAATTTTACAGATAGTATTTCATTAGTCTGTGTAGGGTATAGATTTCATGTAGACTTAAGATAATAAATATACCCGTTATTTTTTCTACATCGTTGTGACGTTTTGGCGATCTCGCAATCGCTAGTTTGTTGGCTCTGCGCTGCCGTAGCGCAAAGATGTCTGCCTCCATGGTTGCGAGACCCGCTCTTATGTAATTATAAATAACGAATTCTAAGGCAACGCAAATATTAAGGTTAAGAGGCTGAGCTCGTAGATGATGATAAATAACATAGTTATGTATAATATATTACATTTCTGACTGTATATCCCTGTAATTATTACACACTGTAGCTTTAACATATTTTTTGTGTGTTGAATGATGGGTAGTGAAGACGATTGGTAGGACTAAAAAAACTGATAGAACTCAACTTACAGATAACACTACAAAATCTGAGTTTGTAGAACTCAAAATCTTTATGTCAAACTCATAAAACAAAGTTGATAGAACTCAGAACTTAAAGGTGAAACTCAAAAACCTAAGTTAGTAGAACTCAAATTTTCTATGTAACACTCCAAAAACCTAAGTTGGCAGAACTGAAAAAGTAAGGAAAACTCAAAAAACCAAATGCATCACGTTGCCTAGAAAATATAAGTTCTGTCAACCTTTTTTTAACCTTTTTTTTAAGTGCATGCTGTACAGCATGCTTATTCATTCAATGGGGCTAATTCAGCAGAACATGTCAGAAAAAGCCATACTGTAAGAAATCGGCCTTTTGCTTTTTACTTTCTTCTGAGATATTATCAAAATCTGATTGGATTTGGAGTTAAAAGATTGAATCGGAATTGGTGGCGTAAAATCATGATCAGGACATCCCTGCTGCTGGTTAGTCATTTTTTTCCTATTGTTAGTTTGAAACAAAAAATTTAAGAAGGAACCAGGCAGACATTCTGAAGTAGAAATGTATTTTTTTACACAACTCATGCTCCTATCACACCTTGATGATTCAGACCAGTGTATGCTTGACTTACAAAAAAGCTGGCAAAAGTTATGAGTATGTTTTGTTTTTAGTTAGGAGCACACTGAAGTATGCTGAAGCATGCTGGAACACGATGGCACATCTCGACATTTTGTGCTCAAAATTTCTTGAAGTATGCCAGCGTAATCTATTAAGAACTTATCTCCAACGTATATCAGCGCATTTGATGTGTTCCAGACGACCACTGAACATGTTTCTTAAATACAGCTATTGTATAATAGGGTATTGGCAGCATCTTGGTATAAAAGGGTGTTCACAGGAGTGAACTGTTAATTCTCCTACAAACCTGCTTCCCATCATAGGGTGAGCGAGAAGGTGATTGTTATGGATCCTCCCTGCGTTCACGCCCACGACAAGCAAACTTCCTAGCAGACATGATGCTGAATCTGCTGCCACTGCACACCTTTTTTTTTATTTTAATTTATTCTCTTTTTGGGCAGACAGTAAACAGCTAGGTTAATACCACGATCAAAGACATCTTTTATGAGGACCGGGTGAAATGCATCCTTACTGTAGACGTCGTGGGTTGTTTTGGGAACACTTTAAGGTGTTGATGCTCTTTTAAGATGGATTTCATTTGTTAAGTGTTATCTAATGTATAGATAAATGCTTTTACTGGTTAAGCAAAGGCTTAATGACTTCAAAACTGGATCATAACTCTGCAGACTGAGTATCAGTTTTTCACCATCTACCCTGCTCCTATTAAAACTTACTCGACATTCTGTAGATATGTGTAATGTTTTTTTTTTTTTAGATAAGATGATATAATATAACAAAGTGATACCCGATATATTTGTGAAACAAAATTTGCTTTTAAGCCATATCATAAACTTCAGCAGAAGTCTTGTATGGTAAGTTTCACTATCATTTTAAAGAGCATAAGTGCAGGTTTACTTTCTATTTTGAGCACAGACGGAGACAGCCTACTCAGACTTCACGTCGTTTTCAAGATCAGGATATGTTTATGTTAAGATTTTTGTGTTGTTTTTGACCTACAGTAAGTTATTTATAATTTCAACATTTGTTTAAAGAGGACCAACATTTCTATAGAAGTTTTTATAGAATTGTAAGTCAGGATATATTTGACATTTCCTTGTTAAAAACAGCTTTGACAAAGCAGTTCTGAAGAAACATCACATTTTATCTAAAAACAGTAGGAACTGCTTCTTTTGCTTGTTAAACATGGGGAGAGCACAAAGCAAATTAAAACAGGAAGGTTATGTAGAAAAACAAAAAATGGAAAATTACATTGTTGCCACAAAAGAAGATAATACAGTCCTCATCAAGATGGTCCCTCTACCACAGGTAAGAGTTCAACTTTTGCCATTTTAATAGTAGGATTTTGCAGTTGTTAGATTATCATCTTAAATATTAAGAATAAAATATGCTGTATGTCAGGATCTATTTGGTTTGCATAACACTATGCAATTAACTCATATCAGCCCATGGGATCACAGTTTTTTCTGCCCGAAAATGTCTAAGCCAGAACTGATATTGTTTCAAAAGGACATCTACCATATATTATGTTTCTTTTTTTTACAAAGATGTTTCCATAGAGGCGCCAAACATACAAGTGACTTAGTAAATATAGGGAAATGGTCAAAGCTAATCTAACAAGAGTTTAATGTTTAACAAGGATGAATACAGGATGTTAGCCAAAAGCAAACTTATTAGGCAGGCAACATGCAAATAGACACAAAATATCAGCCCAGTTCATGCAAGTTAAAGTAATCCTCGCAAATTCTGCTCTCTGAGCAGCAGCCCTATTATTTAATGGTAAAATGAATCATCATTCTTTCAGAAAATTGTTCACCTGCCCATTCCAGGAAGCACCTCCCTTAAAAAAGATTTGCTCTGTAAATAAAGACAACACCACTCCTACTGTTTTAAGGCATTGTGTTTTGAGCTACACCTTGACTATAAATGCATGTGTCTGTCTGTGGCAATTTCTGTTAGAGCTCAATGGCATTCCGTTTTAATCTCCTCAAATGTCTTCCTTTGATAACACTGAGGAACAATATTTCAACATTTTTCCCTAGGGTGCAAGATGTTTATCCACCTCTAACCTTTAACAATGAAGTTCTTGAGGTACAAGGTGCAGAAACATATGACAAAAGGATAATTGATGTGTATGCCATGACTGTGTTAGCCTAAATCAACCAAATGCATTCAGGAAGTACGCATCACAGAGAAGAGGATACAAAAATCACAGGCCAACCAATGACCCTGGATGACTGAGGAGGTTAGACAAAAGCTAAAAGCATGGAACTCAGCCATTAAGTCTGGTGACAGAGGAACTGAAGACAGCAAGAGCCAACTTGAACCATGCCATCAGGTTAGAAAGGAAGTGGAACAGCTGGTGGGATGGTGCAGAGACAACAGCCTGATCCTGCACATGGAGAAGACGAAGGAGATCATCATCGACTTCAGGAAGAACCGGCCTAACCACACTCCACTGCTCATCAACTGCTCAGCTATAGAGGTGGTCAGTAGCACCAAATTCCTGGGGATGTACGTCACAGACACTCACCATGACTGTGAATACCACCTCACTAGTTAAGAGGGCACAGAAGCGCTTATTCTATCACAAAGCTGCGTGTCCTGAGCCCATAAAATGATCAGTGACCCCTCACACCCCCACCACGGACTGTGCTGCCTGCTGCCCTTTGGAAAGAGGATGCTTCCAGTTTTTTTTTTTTTTTCTTGGTTTCATTTTTTTGGTATCAGATTATAGTCCAGTCCATAGAAAGAACCACTCAGGCTGTAGCAGCAGGTTCTGCAATCATGTAAAAAACAAAAATAAACAAACAAAAAGAAAAACATTGGAAAATAAAAATGTAATCACCATCAGCTTACGTTTGGGTGTTCTATCACTGGGATAAAGCAGTTTTTATCTACAAGTGGTTTTTGGCTTGAAATTTACAGGAATGTTATGTTTAGACAAAAGTTCTTAGGGACTCCTGACGTGTATAGTTACAATATTTTTTGCATTTCCACTTTTCTCAACACCAGAGGTAAAGGGAAGCTTTGCAGAGCCGAAAGAATAATTTCACAAAGCAAGTTTACTGAAAACTCAAAGTTTTTTAAACCTGAAATCCGGGGGAACTGAGTTTTCCATTTCATGAAGATAGTTTACTCCACTTCTGTTTCTTTTAATGTAGTAATATTCTCACTAGAGCTAACTTGGTTAGGAGCAAGTTTTCCTAAACAAACTCAGAGTGATATCCGTCTCCGCCTTACTTAAAGCCAATCACGTTGTTTTTTATTATTATTTCCTTTACTAGTCAGGGGATTTTTGTTGTTCTTTTGTGTGAACAATAAAAAAGGAATCATTCAATAGGCCTGTTAGACTCATTACCAGTGTTGTGGTCAAGACCACCTAACCCGGGACCAAGACAAGACCAAGGCCAGAGTGTATTGAAACCGAGACAAGACCAAGACTTTTAGGGTCCGAGACCAAGTCAAGACCAAGACCGAGGGAAGTCGAGACCTAGTCAAGACCAAGACCAGCGCCAGTATGTGACAATAAAATGTGAAACATGATCAAAATCACTAAAATTGATCTAAAAGACCCACATTCACATAAAAAACACCCTGATATTTAACACACAGAACTGGAATAAACATAAACATATTTATTTAGTACTTCTGTGTAGTAATCACAGAGTTTGAAACAATTAATCAAAGTCGATCAAAATAGTATTTTCTCTGCCTTTCATGAACAGTACATACATTTATGTTGTTTTTAAATGTGCTATTTCAAAACAATGTGCAAATGTGTAAAACAGAAAAAATGGCAATCATTTCTCTTGTTTCTCTCTCATATACAGATTAAAGCTATATTATATAACTTTTCTTAAATAAATCCATATCTGTCACCAAGTTGTAAAAATATGTTATGAGACAGATCATTTGTTGAAAAAAATTAATGATCTCCTTCACTTCCTCCCTGAGCTACTACTGACATCTGCAGAAATACAAACCACACTGAAATACGTGCACAAAAGCCCGACTGACTTCTTTCAGTTCTAAGACCCTGTTGCTGGATCAGATGGTTTGTTTTTGACCAAGCGGTGTATTAGTTAGCACTGGGAACATGGAGAAAAGGCAGAAGTGCTCAATATTTTCACAGCTTGTCGGTCTCATAACATACTGTCACAACATAATGACTTAAATATGTACGTAGCTTACCTTTCCTTGTGCTTTCTTTCAAGGTGTCGATAAAAGTCGGACGTAGTCCCTACCTCTGATAGTGAAGCACTGCAGAGCTTACATTGCGCTGTATGTTTTTTTTTCAATGTTGCTTTACAAATATATTCTTTGTGATTTAATTAGTCGAATTTTATAACCGATGATTTGGCCGACATCTTATCTCGTTCTCAGACAACCACTTGTGACTTTCAATTAAAGTGCTGCAGCCCGCGCGCAGGTGAAAGGGGGTGGGCTTGACAGCGATAAAAAAAAAAAACATGCATTTACCAATGAGACAGGTTATTGCTTGGATTTGGATCCAAGCATCCAATAAAAAGAAGGATCTTAAAGAAACTGATAATATTCTGATGATTACCGGTCTTGAAATAAAATGCCGAGTCCTCAGCGCCCGAGTCCGAGACAAGACAGAGACCATCAAAAAAGACCGATCTCGAACACTGCTCATTACTTCTTAAAAACACAAACATAACATGTTCTTTTGATGAGGATCTCCTGATAGAATGAGCAGCATTAATTAATAGAGAATTAGATATAAGTGGGGATAGCGTCATCAGACTGCATACTGATTCCCTTTCTTATTTAGAAAATTATCTAAATGAGCGCTACCATCTTACAATCCATCAGATACATTGCAACCTTATCCGTCCTCATATTTGCAGCATTACACTTGTTTACGCTTGTACAGGTTTTTATAAGAGCGTAATATTGGCATTGATGTGTGTGATAGCAGAGTTACAGAAAACAACTGTACAGTCCAACAGCCACTCAGTATTAACCAGGTAATGTAAGCAAGAATCAAAATGAGGAGGTACGCAATGAGATGATACACTGGTCCTACCTGTTTGAATGTTTTCATACTTCAATTTCCCCTGCTCATCTAAGCTCTTTTCACTGTTTTCTTTAGAAAGGTTGGACTACCTTAACTTGAAGCCACTGCACTCTCTGCACAACAAAGAGAGTTAAAGTAATATCTGCATAAGACATTATGAGTGGAACTGTTATGGATTCATTGCTGTTATGTAGCACTTGGGATAACTACTTGAGTGACTACTATTTGCTGAAAAGCCAGAAGATGAAAATATGCAATAAACCTACAAAGGTTAAACCAGAAAAGATACAGTGTTTAAAAAGTGTGTTTTTTTAGGGATTTTAGTAAAAAATATATGAGAATAAAGAGCCATGTAATATCAGCTGTCTTACTCTAAACCAAAGGATGCCCCAGCATTTTAAGGATTGTATTTTCTCCTGTACTCAGACTTTACAGCATGAACTCCTGGAGTCACACGGATCACAACTTACCACAGGTCTTTTTAAGATGAAGTAGGTCTCTATCTGTAGTCAATCAGTTATCATCCATACCCTCCCAAGAAACATCTGAAACATTTAGGACACTATTATGAACAGAGGTATGCTTGCAGAACAAAGTTTCCATGTTAAAAGCATATTTTTGACAAACCACTCAATATAACTTTTAAGTGACACGTAAAGCACCAAAAAGTGTTTTCAGTCCAAGTGAGGAATCAAAGGAATAAGACATTTTTGTTTATTTATATGCAGAGGAAAAAGGTATTATATTATATACGTGTTTTGATAAGAAATATGTGTATTTATATTATACAAAATTGCTTTTATATCCACTTCCTATTTAACCTTGTCATGTTAAACTGTTGCATTTAATATTTTCAACAGCAATGCACACAGTCTATGGCAGCACTGACCTCAGAGATAAAAACTCTTCAAGAAATGAAACATCCCCATCTTGTGAATATAAATAACTCTTTTGAAGGTATGTTTTTAAACAGCAATCAGCACTTTGTGTTAATCTTTTTTGGTAAAATATATTGTGACAAAAATTATACAAAAAAGTGATTGGAAATATGTTAGAGACGGTAAAAAAATGAAAAAATAATGCTGCATTAATATGTATGAGTTCTGATACTTGGTACTCAGTTAATAATAAAAGCAACTTTTTCTAAGTGGTCATCATTGATTTTACATCAGAAAAGGAATTACCAAAAAAAAAAGGTGGTAGTTTTTGTTAGGGTTGTTAAGTTTCCCCAACTTTAACCTATTAAAGAAATAAACAAAGACAGCGTAAGATTTTTCCTGACCGGGCTTTGCAAAGGGAAAATGCACAGAGCTTTGGAATCTCTTTGTGCAGTTTTCGTCTTGTACCAAGCTTGCAGGCTTATTTATTGAGCAGTCAATAAATAAATTTTAGTTTCGATTACGCAATCTCTTAGACATAGCATGAACTTTTAAGATAGGAAACATGTCTGGTTTCAGTATACGTTTTTACAAAACGTGTCGGGGGTCATGAACTTCCCTTTCGGTGCTTCTCAAATGAAAAACAGGAACTTCTGTGGTTCATTCTCGCAAAACATTTGACCGTCTTATGACCTGCATACACTGTTTCCACTGATGACAGTACCATAGCAAAATAAATTATTTAAAAGCATTATAAAAGATATGAATGAATAAAATTATAAAAACATCGTAAAACAACAGAAATCATAATAACTCTACCAGTTTTATTTTACATTTGAGGCCAGTGTTGAGTATATTATTTCCTTTTCTCAAAAAATAAAGAATAAAGTGGTGACCTTTAAGTGAGCTCAAAGATATATAAAGTTTATGATAAGGTTAAATTATTTCACATATTGAAAATAAAAAATAAACCAGTTTTGAAATAATTGATTTCTTTTTTGTTTTAAAGATGAAAATCAGAACATTTACTACGTAGTGATGGAGGACTGTCAGGGAGGGAACCTTGCTGATAAGATAATAGAAATGCTGGAGCCTCCAAAAGAATCAGAGGTATTTTTGAAACTATTTTAAAATGCATTTCAGTAAAGTATTGTATAGAATCCAATTTTGAAATTTTATTTTACCTGTGAAATTATTTCATTTACAGATTCTGAGCTACATTGTTGAGATCTGTATGGCCTTGAAAGTCATTCATGAAGCTTGTTTGCTTCATAAAGATCTCATGCCAAAGGTAATTTACAGAGATAAACACACATTTTTTTGCATGATTTTCTTTTAATATTCAACATCACCCAAATTACATTATCAATGGTTGTTATAAATATATCTAGTAATTCATTGGCATTCTCTCTAAAATAAATTGTATTTTATTCAAGAGTGTCAAGTGTTCTTAACAGCATTTCTCTCCACAGCATGCTTGTCAAGTTATTAACACTTTTACTTTTCTCTTTCTATAGAATGTTCTCTTTACAGAATTTGGACTAGTGTGCTTGGGTGGATTCGGGAATATCCATGAAAAGTAATGTACAGCATTTTTTACATGGAATGAGGAAAGTGTATAAAATGGATAAAATATACATATTGAATAGATAAAATGGATACCAGGAAGAATACTTTTTTTCATTTGATTTAAATATTTGTTATTTTCTTCCCTTTATTTCTTTCTCAAACAGTTCAAAAAACCTGTCTTCAGAACCAACAATAAATTATATGGCACCTGAAGTTTTTACAGATGGCACATATGACCCAAAAAGGTAGTGTATATCTGTTTATTTCTGTTAAAACATGAAATTTTATAAAGCCATCATTATAGAATAATATGACCATTCAGAGTGAAAAGGTTGTTTTACATGACTATTTCCAGAAGGCGTACAGACTTTAAATTATGGACGAATTAGTCTCACTGTTAACTGTATTACTGTCTTTAAGAAAACATACATTTTCTAGACTAAAAACATGCAAAAGTTTAATTAAGGGTGGCAGATTTGAAATAAGTTGCAACTCAGAAAAAGCACTACTCATTATGGTGTTTAAGGAAATTTTTCTGCTTTATTAATCTCCCTATCAAGCAAGTGTCTCTAAATTCATTATTGTTAAATATTGTTATTGATTAAAAAGATTAAAATTGACAATTAGAAATGCTGAAATAATTAAGAGGTATAATTTTACAGTTATAGAAATTTGATATTTTGACCATCTGAAATTCTAAAGTATCATGCTAGGTCCAAGGGAGACAAAAGAAAATACCATGAAATTCCACTGTCCCACAGCAGCACCTCTGCCTACCTTTTGCTAGGCTCCTTGAGATGAAACATCAAGGGGGTCTTAATATAAACAAACAACAAACAGACAAAAATGACAGCTGTAGCACAATATGTGTAATCAAAATATTCATATAAACAAAACCTACAAAATATAACCATACACACAACTAAGCACACAAACGTAAGAGAGAGATTTTCTAAATGGCACGTGTTCCATTATCAGATTTTCAAAAAGGTAGGTTAAAGTATAGCTTAGAACAAGGGTTTTCAAAATTTCTAGCAGTGACCATAAAAATAACAATGCAGCTAATATCCCAGTTAATCTATTTCACCTTTAAATCTCCAACTCTCCCTATTTCTTTCTGTGCTCTGTTTAAAAAGATTTATAAACTTATTTACTAATATAATGATGCCAGAAAGAACATGTTAAGGTATGTAGAAGCTCTGCTGTCTGATTCTGTCAGTACAATAAGAAAATATGTTCATTTTAACCTGTAACAGTGAGGCATGGTCCTCTAAAAAATCAAGCTTTTTTAACTAGTAAAGAAGTTAGTTTCAACTAAACTTTAAAGCTATTATATTACTAACTTGTATAAACTTACAATCTGTTGCCATTTTTAGCTAAAAAAGCTCTGTATGTCTAACGAACAGATTCTTTGGTGGCATCTCTAATTTTTTTAACCAATCCGTCACCTAAATTTTACTTAAACATACATCTAAATAACTGCCGGTAATGTTCACCGACTGCTGCTGTGTGTCTCTACTCCGACCTAGCTACTTTGTAAACAGTAAAATGCGGCCGCAAATCAGATGTCTCAAAGCAACAGATCCGATGATGTTACATGAAGAGACAGGACATGGGAGCAGATAATTATCTTTTTATCACAAGAAAACAGTTATGGATTTCTCGAGATAACAAGATGATTTATCTGTATGTGGATATGTCAACACAAGTCCCTCAGAAAGTTACACCTGTGGTTGAACAGCAGTACTTGAACTGAAGCTTTCTGTAATCTGTAACTGATGAGCCATACCAGAAAAATGGAAGGCCCATGTAGGAGCCATTAGGTAATCCCAGCTCCCAATATAAAAAAACTGCAGTATACCATATTTTAGTATTTTTCATGCTTTGAGTTTTGTTTGTAGTGATTGCTATTTTTTTTTTCTTCTATATTATGTTTCTTACTTATGTTTTTGCTTTTTAGTGACATGTGGTCAGTTGGATGCATCCTTTATGAGCTTTGCACAAAACAGAGAGCGGTGAGTTGAAAAAGAAAAGATTAAAACTTAAAAATGTACATTACTAATTCCATCCTAATATTCCCCTTTAAAAATACTTGCTGGTATCAGTGTATTTATTGACTGTTATGGTGGTTGCCGTAAGGTTTTGCTTGATAATTGTATATGAAACTTTATTGAAAATGTTTTAGGAAGTAAAATAGTATACAAGGGAAATAGAAATGGAAAGGAATGTAAGAAAGAAAGAGGGGATAATTATTAAGGGAAGAGAGAAAGAGATATAAAAGAGGGAAGATAGACAAGAGAAAGATTAAGTTGTAAGCTAATGTATGTACTGTAGCTGGAGGTAATAATGGTAAAAATTATTTTGAACAATTCAGTGTGGTTTTCCTCAGCGGTGACGAAATCATTTTGTTTACCCTCCTCTTTTTCTTTACTATGATGTGCCCCAAAAACTACTTAAAGTATAAAAGTATACATTAACCTTTGAAAAATAAAAACAGCCTGATGCCACTATATAAATTGAAAGCTCAATTTTTCGACTATTTCAAAAAATTCTTTGAGATAGGGCCAAGGATGAGGGAGGTCTTTTTGGTTTCCATCTCCCGATACGCTCTCGCCTGTGTCCGACCTTTCAGACATTTCAACATTTTTTTCTGAATCCGAGATTGTAGCATGACATAGGCCCCGTCCACACGAAGTCAAACCCTGGCCTAAACGCACAAATTTTTCACCAAACCAGCCTCTCATCCATACGAAGCCGGCGTTTCGAGGTCTGTAAACGATCCACTAGTAACTGAAAATGGGGACGAGCACGTAGGATGGCTCTCCATAAACATATCACCAGAATCATTGACAATTAGGAGGAGCCTTTATTTAGATGATCCACCCAGAAAAGTAACATCCTCCACTATACTTACTCACCGGCCACTTTATTAGGTACACCTGTCCAACTGCTCGTTAAAACTTAATTTCTAAGCAGCCAATCACATGGCGGCAACTCAGTGCATTTAGTCATGTAGACATGGTCAAGACAATCTCCTGCAGTTCAAAACGAGCATCAGTATAGGGAAGAAAGGTGATTTGAGTGACTTTGAACGTGGCATGATTGTTGGTGCCAGAAGGGCTGGTCTGAGTATTTCAGAAACTGCTGATCTACTGGGATTTTCACGCGCAACCATCTCTAGGGTTTACAGAGAATGGTCCGAAAAAGAAAAAACATCCAGTGAGCGGCAGTTCTGTGGGCGGAAATGCCTTGTTGATGCCAGAGGTCAGAGGAGAATGGCCAGACTGGTTCGAGCTGGGGGCAACAGTGACTCAAATAGCCACCCGTTACAACCAAGGTGGGCAGAAGAGCATCTCTGAACGCACAGTACGTCGAACTTTGAGGCAGATGGGCTACAGCAGCAGAAGACCACACCGGGTGCCACTCCTTTCAGCTAAGAACAGGAAACTGAGGCTACAATTTGCACAAGCTCATCAAAATTGGACAATAGAAGATTGGAAAAACGTTGCCTGGTCTGATGAGTCTCGATTTTTGCTGTGACATTCGGATGGTAGGGTCAGAATTTGGCGTCTACAACATGAAAGCATTGATCCATCCTGCCTTGTATCAAGGGTTCAGGCTGGTGGTGGTGGTGTCATGGTGTGGGGAATATTTTCTTGGCACTCTTTGGGCCCCTTGGTACCAATTGAGCATCGTTGCAACGCCACAGCCTACCTGAGTATTGTTGCTGACCTTGTCCATCCCTTTATGACCACAATGTACCCAACTTCTGATGGCTACTTTCAGCAGGATAATGCGCCATGTCGTAAAGCTGGAATCATCTCAGACTGGTTTCTTGAACATGACAATGAGTTCACTGTACTCAAATGGCCTCCACAGTCACCAGATCTCAATTCAATAGAGCATCTTTGGGATGTGGTGGAACGGGAGATTCGCATCATGGATGTGCAGCCGACAAATCTGCGGCAACTGTGTGATGCCATCATGTCAATATGGATCAAACTCCCTGAGGAATGCTTCCAGTACCTTGTTGAATCTATGCCATGAAGAATTGAGGCAGTTCTGAAGGCAAAAGGGGGTCCAACCCGTTACTAGCATGGGGTACCTAATAAAGTGGCCGGTGAGTGTACATGTTACTATAATAGGACATGCACACCCTCCAGGTATATGCTTCTCTACATGACTTGGAAGTTACATCTATCCATGTGTTCCCTTTGTTTTTTTCCCCCCCAGCGTTTTACTTTCAGTGCAATGTCACAAGTACAGAGGAAATAAATTCACTCTCTGCCTTTAACCCATCCCCTTGGGGAGCAGGTTCTTTGCTCAGGGACCCAGAGTGGCAGTCTGTGGGAGTGGGACTTAAAATCAGAGCCTCTGGATTCCAAGCACAATGCCCTAACCACTAGGCTGCCAGTCCCTCGGCAGTGGGGAGTTTTGATATATTTTTATGTAGAAACACAACATTCATACAAGCATAGACATCAAGGGGATGATTAGTCCTATCTGCAGTCCTTCTTTAGAGAGATGAGGCTTAAAAGACAGCCACAGCCATAGGCTTACAGTTTTTTATGTGATCATATGTTTCCGCATTTTAAAGTAAACAATTAAGTGCTTCATTCTGTGAAATATATATGTCCTTATTTCTATTTTTCTTTCAGTTCTCTGCTGAGACAGCTATAAACCTCATGCCCAAGATCATCAGTGCTGATTATCCACAGCTCCCAAGTGACTTTTCCTTTGAGATTTGTGATCTTGTGGGTGACCTTTTGAAAAAAGATCCAAGAGAGAGACCCACAGCCACTGAAATGCTACAGCGTCCTATCATCATCAGATGTCTCATAGCAAAGGTATGAGATGATTGTTAAAACAGACTTGAACTAACAATTCCTTTTTTGTAGCCAACAAGGTGAATTAAATTCTTAATTTTTTTTTATTCTACATTGCAAGCCAATGTTTGCTGGCAAAACAAACATTGACTCTTTCCAAAAGAGTTTCCAATAATCCTAAAGTTATACTTATTAAGTAATTTGGAATGATTTATGCAGATCAGAATTAGGTAATTCACTCACACAATGTAAATTTTAAAGGCTTTATGGTCAAAGATGAGGAAGTTGCAGATAGTGGCAGGCAGACAGGAACTGAAGATGAACGGGACTGAATCAGATACTGTAGTTCATGCAGAGAAAGATTAGAGCTGGAGTAGCAGTCAGAACCAGACTTGATATGTAGAGAGAATAGCAGCCCCTAGAGCCAAAAGTGGTTTCTGGCATGTTACTTTAAAAAAATGATACATGCCAGTTAAAAAGTGACTTTTCAAAAGGCATATATCACTTTTCAAATGGAGGAGTCAAATTTCTAACCAAAACACCCAAACAAACAAATAACAGGCTTTCTGTTTATCTAGACATTTTTTTTTAACCTGTTTACATTTTTTTTGTTTAAAAAAATTATAATCTAACTAGTTTAAGACACATGATTTCATTCCATTAAGATAAATGAAATGATGGTTGTTGCCCCCTAATGGAATGCCACCTTATTGTGGGTACGGGGTTCGTGGGACTCATAACTTAAAGAAATATGCAGGATCTTTGCTTCAGCTGGGCAGATCTTAAGGTGTTCAACTTCACTTTTGTTGAGTTTAATTTTATTTTATTTGTATTTAATTTATCCAGTATAGTGGAGGATGTTCTTTTTCTTTGTGGATCATCTAAATAAGTGCTCCACCTAATTGTCAATCATTCTGGTGATATGTTTACTTAAGGCCGTCCTACGTGCTCGTCCCCATTTTCACTTACCAGTGGTGACTCTGACATAGTGGAAAAATAGCAAATTTTCTTTTGAAAAGTAAGCTTGTATGAGCGATGCAAACAGCTGCTTTTAAACAGAACGTGAATGAGGAGAAATGGGCTCATGCACGCTCTTGCACGCATTTAATAGGCATTCCCTCTCAGGAGCAGGTACAGGGTTGTGCATGTCCATTTTTCTTTAAGTAGAGAGGGCGGGTCTTTTCAAAAGTTTGCAAAAATACTCCACTATACATTTAGTGTAACAACCTAAAGAAATAACGTTTAAAAAGCAGGAAGAAATAGAAACTTACATTTGTACCATATTCACATTACAGAAAATTAGCTATTCAGCTCTTAATAATTTTTACGCGCATAATTCAAGAACACAAAAATTACCCTCAGAAAATAAAAAATACACAACAGAAAACCAGCCCGTTCAATGGCAATTATGATTCTGAGAACGCAGAAAAAGTTGGGGGTTTTTTCCATTGTTTCCATAAATCTTTCAATTGAAATGCAGCTTTTCATTGTTGAATTTCTTGATCAATTTGCTATTTTGATATCACCTTTTAGCTTTTAGCCCAGTCCCATCAAGAACACAAGTCAACAATAACAATGAATAATATTATGTACAGATGAACATGCCTACAACCAGGCCTGCTGTGAATTACAGCACTTCGAGTTATTTGAATCTTCAACTTGCACATTTTGCAATAAATAAAAATCTCTCTTTTTTATCAGTTTTCTCAGTTAGGATGTACTCAGACAGAACCATATTAGGGGAAAATGTTTAGTTGCGACAAAGACAATTAGATAATTCAACATTTCATTCTTTGGGTTATTTAGGTCTGGTTTGCACCAGGTTAAAAACTAGTTTATTTATTTTGTTCTGTTTTTGTTTTTATTTGAAAAGTTTCTAATAATATTTTAGTAGTTACATTAATGTGCCTTAACTATATCAAAATAGCTTGTTTATTTCATTTTTCTGTAATATTGAATTACATGACCTTTTTCCAGAGAAAACCCGAATGACAAGTTACAAATTTGAATCTTTACATGATCACCGTTTTCCTATCATGTGGTTTTATTTAAGTATCATCATATATCCTAAAACTGTAAAATTGTGCAACAGTCTAACTACACAGATTCAGGTTGTGTTGTCCAGTGAAATATGTTTGCTAACAAATTATGTCTTTTTATTAGTGTAAAACTACTGTGGAAGAACTTCCGACCAAGCTGGATAAACTCAGAGCTTTAGCAGATGGTCTGGAGCGTATTCACGAGGGGACCACCATCGCCAGTTTGACAGGAGGTGTGATTGGAGCAGTGGGGGGAATTACATCCATAGTAGGGCTCATTCTATCACCCTTTACTTTGGGAGCATCTCTTATCGTCACTGGAATTGGTGTGGGGGTGGGTGCTGTTGGTGGAGTCACTGCTGGTGCCTCAAACATCACAAATATGGTCAATCAGTCCTCTGATCGAAAAACAGTTCACAGCATCATTAAAGAGCTTGAACAGAAAATTAGTGCAGTTGTCTCTTGGCTCATGGAGATTAGCTATATTTTTCAATCCATCAGCAGTATATATGCAGATGTGTGTGACGATGATGGAAACTTTTCAAATGAAAACATAAAGAAGATTGGTTTGCGTGCAGGAAGAAACCTTAGTGGTATTAGTGAACTAATCCGGCTGGTTAGAGTAGTTAACATTGGTAAAATTGCTGCACAGACATCAAGAGCAGTGCGTGTGGCAGAGGTTGCAACAGGTATACTGTCTGGTTTATTTGTAGCAGTGGACATCTTCTTCATTGCAATGGATGCAAAAGAGATTCATGACATTAAGCAGGCTAGGGGTGCAGAGACAAGTGCAGTTTCTCCACAGTCAGCAGATGAAATGGATAATTCTGCACAGACCTCAGATGAGACTATGCTCATTAACAACTCACTGATGCAAGAATCTGACCCTGCTGAAAACAATCAGACCATGGACCAGGCTACCCCAAAGAAGGCTGAAATCAGATCTGAGGTTATGAAATTTGTAAAATCAGTCAGGGAGGCAGCGGAAAACATGGAAAAAGTCTTAGCTGATTTAAAAACTGTGATCCAATCTATCCCTTCATTTCTAGAACACAATGAGGTGGAATGGCAGAATATGGAATTAATGTAAACAGTTATAAACAGCCTCTCATTCCCTAAGTAAAATTTAGGTGAAAAAGTATATTTCTGATTCTTTGTCCTTTGGGTTATCATGAGCGTTTTGATGCACTAAATTTTTTGAACATATTGAACTAGACTATGAACCAGCACTGTATATATGAAAATATTTCAAATCAAAACAAAAATAAAGCTTTGTTTCTTGAGTTACATTATTTAACAATTTTCCAAAGTATAGCAACAATTTATATCAGTGCCTATTATACTGATGTGTGACCTTTTGTCTTTATAGTGTTTGCTAACCCTATAAAGGAAGTTTGAAATGACTTTGTCTTATTGAATTTTGCAAGTGTTGAGCTATACAATAATTGTCAATCGTTACATGTTTAAAGTCAGTATCTTTGCACTTGATTTCACATTTTAATGTCTATGTTTGATGTAAAGATATCTCACAATTTAACTTGGTAAGGCAATAAAAGTACTATTAACATTGTATATAAAAGCCTAAAATAATGGTTATATTGGCAATACTTTAGTACAGTATAACCTCTCTCATCACACTGTATTTCTAACTTTCTTTAATATCATGTTGCTTTTTTGTTTTTCCTCAGTTATATGCAGACAATGTCACAATATGTCTACAGTGATAAAAAACAATAAATGTTATTGAAAAAATCCAACTTGTTTATGTTCTGTTTAGTGATCTGAATTTGAATATGTACAGGATAGGGAATGTAAAGAGCTATGATCTGCTCCTTTATGGTTGTATAAAGGCAATCTAAGGATGGAAAGAGAAGTACTTTTAAGAGAACTGAATCTGGTCATTAAAGTGATTTGTTCAAAAATGTATTCAGCAAATCATTTCTTAGTTCATACAACTACAGCTTTACAGGTAAAATGTGCTAGCCTGATAAACCAGACTAAATGTGAGATTAAATGTGTAATTTAGTCTGGCCTCGATGAATGAGTCATCGGAAGATTGTTGATGAGAACAACCCATTGTTTTTCAAACCATGTCTGTGCCTATTGGCCAACACTCTGACAAATGAGCGCAACTGACTGGGACTTAGTAAGCGCAACAGAAAGCTGGTGGGGGAGTGTAAACAAACAGCCTGTTGGTAAAACGGCGAATATGTCCCTCTTAAAAATGAATGAGCATAGAGCACAGAGCCTCTTCTTGCTCATGTTCCAAAGAAAACCCCAAGTCTAATCCTTGTTCAATAGTTGTTGCCATCATCCTTGTTGTGCTTTCTCCAGCGTTGCTCAGCTTTGTTGTACTGGCCTCAAAACCCCGCCTGCTTTGCATCCAAAAATTCAAAACATATCTCTGCGTTGTGATTGGCCCACCAGTTCTAGGGCCTGGGGCATTGACTGAGGCTAGACCAAACTCGCAGGCAAAAATTATTTTCGCCGCTGGTGGGTAGGGCTAGTTTACTAGGCTAAAAAAGTTTCTTTACTTCTGTAATAAGCTTAGCTTTAGGCGTGATAATCACTGACTTTTAACAAACTTTAATTTTCCCTAAAATCTAAAACAGATAATAAATATCGGGCCTTATTTTGAACTTCTGGCAACCGGAAGTTGGAATACAACTCCATTGACCTTTACTCTGAAAAAAAAAAATACATTACATAATACATAAAAAAACTGTCTCATTATTTACCTTTCTTAGTTCATTGGTGTATAATGCAAGTAGGTGAATTAGCACCAATCTTAGTGTGATCTGCACACTGTATAACTCAGGGTATGATTCGTTCTTACCACATCACAGCTTGGGAACGATTCAGCCATTCATTTGTCACTTAGCAAGTAAGAAAAACAGACAACAAAATATTCAAACAGTACTGTCAATAAAAACTTAGAATAACACAAAAGCCATTGTGTAGAATGACATGCGTAGTCAACTGTCTTGTCTGTCTTAGAAAATGAAAAAATGCTTTCTGTAAGAATACAATTAAATGTGTCTACTATGTCTTAGAGAAAAGAAAAAAAACATATAGTGCATTGTGTCAAAATAACTTACAAGAAAAATAAAACACATTTCACTACTCTCTACCAACAATAATGCAAAATGGTTTAGTAGTAACTTGGATTTTTTAGTTTTTGGGAAAATATTTAGAATGATATGTGGCAACATAAAGACTTTCTATCCCGAGGCTTTCTTCTCATCTCTTTCGATCTTCACAGCTGATGACATTTAATATATTTTAAGGAGTTTTTGAAAGATATAGCAGCTAAACCACAGATGAAAAAAAAAAGTTTAAATGTTATCCTTGTTGGATATCAATTAATGACTGGACACTGCATTTGATGAGCATTATCAGATACATCACAGCCACCCTGTAGTATTAGACAATATAATACATTTTACTTTTAAACAAAAATAACCACAAACAAGTCCCTTTATTTGTAAAATAGGGATCTGTTGCAAGTACTTATCTCAATTGAAGACTGTTGTCCTATGTCTTCTCTGTCAACACAATAATTTTTCTTCTCATAAAGGTGTAAACAATTGGAGACAATATTCAAAAGCATATGTGTGATGCTGGCCAATAGAAATCCCTTACAGCCACATCAACAATATGTCCGGTTTGCACATCCAGTCACTATCAAATAACTACCAAGAATAACATTTGTGAATTTGTTTTTTTGAAATTTCCTTCAAACAATTTTAGTTTCCCATATTGTATTGGACCCTGCCCTCCACCTGAAAAAAATTTCTAGAATGTGAACGCAACCTATTATCTTAATAAATGAGTCCACATACCGTAAACAGATTAATAAGGGAAAAACTGAGGCGGAGCCATTTTAGGCTTTGCAAATTTCTTCTCTGTTGGTTGGCCACATGGAGAAAGGTCATCAGCATCAAAGCAATAGGTTAAACAACTGGTGGAGCCGGCATTTCCAAACACGTACGAAAACTCTGAACAAAAACACACTTAAGGTAGTGACTTACTTTGTGTTTACGCATGACGTAAGTGAAGTGTACTGGAAATGTATTACCGACCAACCACCCAAGCACTGATACTTAAATTGATAAGCTTACTCTCTTGCCAAGTTAATTCATTGTGACAGGGCAAGTTATTAGAGCCTCTTGATGCATGTTTTATGTCAGTTAGCAAAATACATCATGCAGCAGATGGTGCACATCTATAACATCTTGTGTGTTTTTGGGCTGTGCTTACTTGTTTATGTTATCTACTTAGGACCACTTATGATGTACTTATCCCACTTAGGACCAACAGGCTAAGTGGGCACCTAAGGGTGGTCCTAATATGGTGGACCATGATTTTAGAAGTTCTCGGAGGACTCGACCATTGTAGGCTGTGTTTCTGAGGGGAACGAGCTGTAGTATCGATCGGTCAACATGAACTTTGTGGACTGGTGTGAGAAGAACCACATGTGTCATAAAACAAGTAAGACCAAAGAGATGGTGATCCACTTTAGGAGAAGACCCCGCCTCACTCCCCTGTGAACATCCAGGGGCAGGACATAGAAACGAAAAGAGTTTCAAATACCTGGGTGTTAATGTCAATAAAAAACTGGACTGGACTCATAACACTGACGCCCTGTATAAGAAGGGCCAGAGCCGCCTCCACCTCCTAAGGAGGTTGAGGTTCTTTGGAGTGAAATTGGGAGTGACCTTCTACCCTCTGCACCAGACTTTTACAGCCTGTTTATAAAAAAGAGTACTACCGCAGGTCATTCATCCCTGCTGTAAACCGACTCTATAATGCAACACTACAACGGCAATAAGTTGTGCATGTATAATGTGCAATTACAATTTAATACTCTGTACAATAACCTGTTTCTTTATATTTGACACCCAGTGCAATATATATATATATATATATATATATATATATATATATATATATATATATATATATATATACCTATGTAAACAAAAAAAAACAAAAATTACCCTTCATATGTGGACGAACTGTATATACTGTATATATCCCATGCACCTTTTTCTTCCTTTGGCACCTTCTTCTTCTCCTTTGACTATTTGAGCTGCTGTAGCAAGTGAATTTCTCCACTGTGACATCAATAAAGTCAATCAATCAATCCAAAAGTAATCATAAGATCAGGAAAAATTACATTGAGTTTCAAGCAGACTCAATGTAATTGCTCAAACACATTGAGTGTCTAGCAATGTTCCCTTTAACACTGCTTCACAGATAGGTCCTTACATCTTCAGATACTGAATCAGGGAAAATGAGGACAGGTATGCAGACTGGAACCTTTGACAACACCCATCAGCAGAGATCCTCAGCTCTAGAAAGATCTTAAAATCACCTTGCTGCATCTGCCTTATCCTATTTCGGTACCTACATTTCCTGACAAAATATATCCCAGTTATGTCAAATAACATGACATAAATAAAATGAAATTAATATGTATTACTATTACTTACTATTTTTATTTTAAAAAGTGTTGTTAAATGTTTTAGGTTAAAAATCATGACACATATCAAACCTGATGTTGTCAGCAGATAAGTGCATTTACTTTAAAGTTGCATGTCAATGGTCTTCTTAAACTGGTAACCTAAATAAACTCATAAAAACAAAAGCCTAGCGGGAGATCTGCAATTGCAAGTATGTGGTATTGACTGCCTGCTGGAGTAAGTCAGAATCATACACCATAGCTGTTCTACTTGCAGTTGTAGTTTGATATTCACTGACAATTATTTTATTCAGTTTTTTAAGGATGAGAGACACTAAATAATGAGCAAAAATTAACATTAAGAGGAAACACATTACTATGCTTTGGTATTTTGAACACCACATACATTCCAATCTGAAAAACTCACACAGAGAGAAAAGATAATTAGAAGAATTTATTGATAAGAAAGTATAGTCTTTGGCGCTCAGACCTCGGCAGGAACATTCATGCTGAATTATGCTTTAACATGCATGAGTAGATGAATGAGAATAGGGATGTTCCCCCCAAAAAGCCGAGGTCGAGGCCGGAGAGTCCGTATGCTCGTAAGGCATACACTAGGGACAGAATAAAAGAATGCGTAATGAAATGCTGAGAAGGTTTGCAAACAACTTACCGAGCCAGGTTGTTGATGAGGATGGCGACCACGATTGACCCCGAAAACTTACCGATGATGATGTTGATGATGATGAATCTTGCGGATGATGATGATGATGATGATGATGACGAAGACGATGCCGAAAACCATCATCGTCATCATCGTCATCATGACGATGATGACGATGATGATGATGAATCTTGCGGATGACGATGATGATGACGATGATGATGACGATGATGATGATGAATCTTGCGGATGACGATGATGATGATGAATCTTGCGGATGACGATGATGATGATGATGATGAATCCTGCGGATGACGATGATTATGATGATGATGAATCCTGCGGATGACGATGATAATGATGATGAATCCTGCGGTTGATGATGATGATGATGATGACGATGATGAATCCTGTGGATGATGATGACGATGATGATGATGATAATGACGATGATGAATCCCATGATGATGACGATGATGATGAATCCTGCGGATGACGATGATGATGATGATGATGAATCCTGCGGATGACGATGATGATGACGATGATGATGATGAATCCTGCGGATGACGATGATGATGACGATGATGATGATGATGACGATGATGATGACGATGATGATGACGATGATGAATCCTGCGGATGACAATGAATCCTACGGATGACGATGATGATGATGATGATGATGACGATAATGATGAATCCTGCGGATGACGATGATGATGATGATGATGACATGATGATGATGAATCCTGCGGATGATGATGATGATGAATCCTGCGGTTGATGATGATGATGATGATGATGATGATGACGATGATGAATCCTGCGGATGATGATGACGATGATGATGACGATGATGATGAATCCTGCGGATGACGATGATGATGACGATGATGAATCCTGCGAATGATGATGATGATGACGATGCTGAATCTTGCGGATGATGATGACGATGATGATGAATCCTGCGGATGACGATGATGATGACGATGATGATGAATCGTGCGGATGACGATGAATCTTGCGGATGACGATGATGATGATGATGATGATGATGATGAATCCTGCGGATGACGATGATGATGACGATGATGAATCCTGCGAATGATGATGATGACGATGATGAATCCCATGATGATGACGATGATGATGAATCTTGCGGATGCGTATGATAATGGATCTTGCGGGTGAGTCTGATAATGAAGCTTGCGGATGAGTCTGATAATGAATCTTGCGGATGAGTCTGATAATGATCTTGCGGATGATTCTTGCGGATGATAACATACATGGACAAATGACATGACGAAATACAAGACACGAGACGAGACACAGACAGGGAGCATGTTGATGCATCAAGGAATGAATCTTGCGGATGAGTCTGATAATGATCTTGCGGATGATTCTTGCGGATGATAACATATATGAACAAATGACATGACGAAATACAAGACACGTGACGAGACACAGACAGGGTGCATGTTGATGCATCAGGGAATGCATGGCAGAATGCGTAAAGGACGCATGACAAGACGCAGACCAGACGTGACGTGACACACAAGAGAATGCATGTAAATGCCTGACATGAAAGGTGAGATTGCATGGATGCGAGCCAGAATGAAGACAGCATGAATATAGCATGGAGACAGCATGGAAGACTGCATGAAGCAGGGAATAATGTAGATAACTGATAAAGAGTGGGAGTAGAAAAATGAGTTAGAGGATGGTCGAGATTAGGTCAGAAAATTATGAGAATGAGTTCGAACCACCACCAGTATTTGTAATAGAGTTACCTAGAGGCAGAGAGAGCGCTGAGCTGCGAGAATTGATGAGAGTTCTGGGCGGATGAATGAGATATAGGCCGATGATAACCATCGGCCCAGAGTTTAGGGAAGCCTCAGAAACCCCGCGAGTAGCTGCTGTGTAGCTGCTCAGTCCGGAACGAATGCCCAGAATACCCACTAGAGGGAAGGCCACATGATTCTAAGAGTATCCTGAGGTGATGAAGGAACCATGAGTGGACGTAGGGTAACCCTCGGGCGAAATGAAAAAGTGCTTAGAATGCCTGAAACATGACGCGCTGAGATGATGAAATGTTAGTGACTGCTTGCCAGGTGATGCTTCTGATGAAGGGCATGAGAGACTGGGAGGAGGAGTGACCTTATTAGTGGCTTCAACTACTGCAATGTTATCGCGGTGGGCGGACGCGTTTCCTTCCTAAAAAGGACCCAAAACGGCAAGCTATGGCTAAGGGTAGACCTCACACAAGCAGATGATTGGGTGTGAATAAAAGAGGCGATGAACCCGCGAACCACCTGTCCTGAAGACCCCCAAAACCTACGGATGGCAGCATCCGTAAAAATTTGGCAGTGCAGGGATTTTCCAAGTTTGGAGCGTGCGGACAGCGTAGAAACGGATTGAGTGAGAGTCCGGTGGAGCGGAGGGAGGCAGAAGGATTAGACGGGGGAGCTGCTATGAATCATGAAGCTGAAGAAGGTCCAAGGCTGCATCGAAGCGATGAGAAGGAGCGGGCATAGCGGTAACTGCTGCTGGGACAGATCTGGGAGGCCCTCTGCGCCTGGCGAGGGGAGCGGAGGACTTGCATGTCTTTTGCGGCCAGGAATCGGAGCAGATTGAAGAGCGGGAGGCGAGGGAGATGGAGATGAATCACGAGGAGGTAGGAGGGAGGCTAGTTGAGACAGCTGAGCAGAGTCTAGGTCGGAGCCTGGCAATAAACCTTTGGAGTGTAACGCGGAGGAAGGAGATGTGAGAGCGGCTAAACGGGAGCTTCTCCGAGCAGGGAGAATTGAATTGTCGTCTGAATCAAAATCCGACATTGCGATTGCAGGATAGCGGGCTGGGATGAGAATTTGAAGGAGTTTATAAAGTGAAAGCAGGACGCTGATTGGGCTTCGTGGTGGAGTAGTTCGAAGCTGATTGGCTCGCTTCGGAGACGGATCAGCTTCTGATTGGATGGAGGTAAGTCAGAGTTTCTTCAATTGAACTTCCGCTAGAGCTTCATTTAACATATCCGGAACCCCCTCTAAGCATTTCGTAAAAACAAAACGTAAAGAGTAGGTTCCTCTGACAAGATGTGAAACACATTTGAAAATTAACTGAGCTGTCAAATAAGGGCAGCTTTATTTGGTAATTTCAGTCTGTAGTCCATTTCTGTAAAGCACTGCAGGAAATATGTAATAATAAAGTATTTTAAACTTGGTTAATTCGCCCCATCTTTGTGGATTAGGAGATATAATTAAGAAGCTTCTGGTTTGAATGCAAATTGAACAAATAATCCGATCAGAGTACGTTGAGAAAAATATTTAAATCAAACCTTGATATGTTTGTTAGGCACTGATGCAATTAAAGCCTAAAAGACAGACCTTGCATTCCACTTAACTGTACAAATTTTGATTTGGGTTATTTTTCTATCATAGTTGCATCCTGTTCACATCATGGGAAAAGAAGTGGAGGTGATGGAGGAGTATAAATACCTTGGTATTCATCTGTATACTAGATACTACACTGGAGACACAACTATGAAGTATAATACAAGAAAGAACAGAGAAGACTGTACTTCTTAGGAAACTAGGGTCCTTCAACATTTGCAACATGCTGCAAAGATGCTCATATTTTCTGTAAGTCTGTTGTGGAGAGTGTGTTATCTTGCTCCATTATCTGCCAGGATAACAGCATCACATCACATTACTTTAAAAGATCAACAAGCTAATTAAGAAAGCCAGCTCTGTTCTAGGAACTCCTCTAGAAACTGTGAAGATTATTTCACGGAGGAGAATTCTTCATAAATTGAAGATTATTAACAAAAGTGAGCATCCTTTTCAGAATGTCTTTTTTTTAAAACAGTGGAGTGTCTTGTAAGAGGCCTCTCCAGATCCAGTGTAAGGCAGAACAATTCAGATAATCCTCCCTGCTTACAGCTACGCCTTTAACAACTCTATGAACAAAAAACATAAAGCCTATGAGTTACTGTAACATTTAATTTCACTTTGGGATTAATACATTACTTTTGAATTTTGAATTTAGTTTTTTCCTTGTTTCTCCTTACTTTGTTTTACTGTTAGGTTTTCTTTTTTTCTGCTCTCTGTATTTTAATGTGCTGAGACAAAACCAACTGTTTGACAACTGTGTTGTCCACAGGGATCATCTATCTAAAGCGATGTCTGTGATCAACGGACTAACTAGCAAACATCTTGCACAAGTGACAAAGACCTTCAAATAAAGTGCAAAGTGATTTATGTTTGCAACTCAGTTTTTTGCATGTGTGTGCTCATCAATATGGAGATGATAATCTAATGACTAAAGCTTTGCAAGTTCATGGGTGGAGGATATGCAAATGTAAACATTTACCATGTGCGAAAAGGGATTTTCCAGATTTGAACTTTAATTGCAGCTGCAGGTTTTGCATCTTTTTTAATATTTCTGAAAGTCAGGTGTAAACTCAGACGTAAAAATATTTGTGGCCGTCGCTGCCTCAAAACAAGTATTGTGATAATACCAGATAGAAAGATTTTCTGTGCACATATAAAACATATTTGGAACCAGGATGTCAAACCCAAATCATCGAAGGCCGGTTTCCTGCAAAGTTTAAATATCTCCATGGTCCAACACATCTGAACCAAATAGCTTAATTACCACCTCAGTCGAAGTCAAAAAAACAGTCCCAAACTGGCCCCTAAACACTACCCCTAAACACTAACCCTCGTTTTGCGCATTCTTGCTTAAGCTCCGCTATATTAAGGAGCATCTTAAGTGGGTAGTGCGAGTGGACTGTTCAGCCCTTAAATAGTGAGTCAGCATCAGTACAGACTGACTCACTACAATTTTTAATTAAATTCAAAATTAACTCCAAAAGGGAAGGTCCTATTTGAAATAGTTTTGCTTTATAAATTGATATTTCAAGAAAGGGGTAAATGTTGAATTTCATGTCAACCCAGTGAACAGCTTTTCATGTGTTTATTTGGAAAATAATGGCTGTGTGATGGATTAATGAAATCAGTCAAATGCCCTATTAGAAGTAGGGAGAGTGTGGACAGTTGCATGTTTTACATTTCAGTTCTCATCAGTTTCATCATGGGTTACCTGTGTTAGAATGACAATATATGTAAAAAATTAAACTCACACCTGTCCACTACAAACCCATGCAGTTGCAAGATGTAGAAGGTTAATATAAAGCAGGTTAAATACTTTAAGTTTTAAAGTGGGTTGTCAAATGTTGCAGTTGTTCCCTTAAATGGGGACAGTTGCAACAGTGATCCTTGCTTCTTGCAACCTCCACCATAGAGCTACAGCCATGCACTTGGTGCATCTCTGTGTTGCCGTAGCAATGACTCCTTTCCTATTGTGATGGTGAGAAGAGGGTGTCTCAATCTCATTCATACCCTCCACCTTCAATCATAGCGCCCTCCACTGATGGGAGTGCTACTTCATTGGGTATGACACTTGACAGTGAAGGGGTAGTGCATAGGGGGTTGTTTGGGATTGAGCCAAGTTATTTGATTTAGGTGTGTTAAGGCAGGGATACATCCAAAGGGTGCAAGACTAAATTCTGAAATCCCTGCCCTAAAGCATAATTTTTTTGTTATTTTGTTGGGTGTTTTTTTTTTTTTAAAGCTTTGTCTTTTTTTACACAAGATGTAGGTGATATAGAGCTTCCAAAAACCTTCCTCTGGCTTTCAAGTTCAAATAATATCCCTTTTGAGGTCATGGGGAAGAATAGAGGCCAGTCTTTTTTTTTCATTTAAGTCACCTTAACTAAGGTTTTAGATCTAGTTAATGGCCACACTTGCAATTGTTTAAAATTGTGTTATGTTTTTTGTGGGTAATGGTCATTACTATCGTTTTTTGGAATTCATACCCTTTGGAGACCCTATATCCACCATTATCACACTGTAAAGTTTATAACTGCAAATGTGTCATAGTTGTGTAAGAGCAAGAAAAACCAAACACATTTAATGCACTGCTGTAAATAAACTAAATTCAGTAAGGTCAATTAATCAAGTTTTAAGTTAGACAAAAAAAAATTTAATAAATTATTATATAAGTAGTGGATCGATATACAAGAGTATATGTTTAAAAGGGAGAACAATCCCAAAAAATTAAATCAAGTATGGATATTTTTGTTCTCTTACATGGATTTTCAGGTGTTCTCAATCACAGATAAAGATTGTTTCAAAATTAGTTTTACTCTGCTTCACTTCCTTGTTTATGTATTCTGTGGGGTATTTTTGGAGCGTCATGAGTTGTTTTGAACTTATAGCTGCTGATAAGCTTCGTACACCCCTCACTGTGTCTCATTTGTTATCCTTTTCTGTTTTTTCCGTCTTTGTTCAGGAATCATTTGTTTTCCTTTAGAAAGCTCTAAAGACAAGAGGAAGATGTCTTGACAGGCAGCAAATGTGTTAACAGGAATTAGATTTTAAATTCTGCACAGCTGTGTGTTCATGTGTAAAAACACATTTTGCTTTGTGTGATAACAAAATATTGAAGATTGAAACCTTGTAGGGTTTATCACTTCTTCAAAGCTGGCCAACACACACAAGATAGTCATCCTGTATTTTTCCACCTCCTTCAGATTCTCTACCCAGACTAAACAAAAAATGTTATTGTAAAACTTTTGTCATCAACAATGTTTTAAAAATCTTTTGTCTTCTGGACCAACATTTAACCAAGTTCAAGTATGTATCGTGTATCAAGTATACATGGAAGTAGTTGCAAACACCAAATGCAGGCATAGGTCAGAGACAGAATCTAAGAAATGATATATTACATTTCCCTGGTTCCCAACTACTGTACTGTATGACTTGCTATTTCAAGAAGAGATCCTTAATAAGACTTAAATAGTGTATATCTGTTGTTTGTTTTATTTCAGAAAAATCTATATTTTCATTCAGCTATTTATTGAGAGAAGAAGTGGATAAAGAAAAAAGCACAGATGCAAAATGCAACTGTCGACCAGCTCCACAGGCAGCCCCGTCCAGGAAACACAAAGCCATGTTTGAAATGAACGTTTAGAGCAGTTAAAACGTTGCAGGATAGTATCTCTTGAGTGCTAGACATAGATACCTCTGTTCTACAGCAGAAAATATCAACTTATTTTCAGGCGCTTTTTTTTTTTACTTTATTAACCAACGTCCTCCAAACTTAACTTCAAGCTCATAATTGAGAATATGAACTCAGCTATGTTGAATCAGTTAATATCACCTCTAGCTTTTCTCTGATTGTGTAGCACCAAACTTGCTAAGCAATAACAATATTTTAATGTATAAAATAAAGTAACTACCAAGTAATCATTTTGCTTTAGTGAGGATGGCTAAAATGTAAATGTTGCCTAATTTACAGCCTTCTCTGTAAATTAATCCAAATTTAAACTAGTCATCTTGTGCAAAACAACAGTTTTCTCTAAATATTTTTCAAGACATAACATTAAGGATCCTTGCATGTACACAGCTGAAGCTAGACAGAAGGAAAAAAAGACAACCTTTCATGGAATTGCCCACTTCGTATTTTGGCATTGTCTATAAGGGTTGGGTTTTTTTTTTTCGCTCTGTGTCGTTATATCGCACAATATGACCGTTCTTCACTTTACACTGTAGGCTGTTTATTTACACGCAATTTATTTTATTTTTTTTTTTTTACTCAAATCAGATGGGAATGCACATTGACACTTTATCTCTTTTTGGGGCTTTTTTTCTGATGGCATGACTTTTTATGGGAAAACAGGACACAACCCAAAAGCAAAGACTAGAGTGGCACCAACCATTTTCCTACATTTTGGGCCACATGTTTTGCTAAAATCTGATCTCACTACATATTCACTACTGTGAATGCTGAGTTTCAAAACAAAAGTCAATGTCTGATTAGAGTTATTTTATAAGGCATTATTTTGAATGCTATGCTTGGCTTAAATCTATCACTTTTTTGTCTTTTTGCAAATTAATAAATATTTTAAGTGAGTGGCTTAACCATATTCTGACTTCGTAAGGTATATCTAAGTTATTTAGTTCTTACAGATGCTCTTCTTGAAAATGTAGAAACCAATGCAAAATTTATATCTATTTATTTCTATCTGTTTAGTGTTAGATAAACTGCAATAGTGTTAGTATTAGTGCTACAAACACAAAGATTGTAAGTTTAATAAACAAAATTTGTGTTTGCTGAAGCATTGCTTTTTTGACTGACATCCTAGTATTGGGTTGAATGATGGACAGAGAAGGAAAGAAGTCATTTTAATTGGTAGTCAGTTTTCATCAGTGTCAAGATTTCCAGGAATGACTGATCTGTTCAGCTGTGCGAGAGACAGTTTTGGAATTTCCTCTCAAGTTTGAGACAGTTTAAAAGGAGTGGCTGTAACTGTTTCTGAATATTAATTGGATGATATTTAGGTAGCTGAGAAGGGGACATGCAGTGATTTCATAAACATTAGATACATTCTAGCTTCCCTTCCTTTACTCTCTTGGAGAGCAAGCTCATAGCTTGCAATACTCAGTTTCTTCACCACTAAATATAGAATTTATCAGAGACCCAGTTTAGAAAAGTAGACAGAACTTCTTGTGCAGAAATGAAGATAACAACCAGAAAATATAAACTACATATCTTAAGTTACAGTGTGATATCCTGGGGCTGCTGTCTGTCTGCTTGTACAGCTAAGATTAATCCTATTGCCAATTGAAAACATCACCATTCATCATTAAACAGAAATAATGCATGATGGTAACAGATTCTTTTTATGCATCTGAGACAGACTGTCAGGGTATGGGTTTTTGGGTTGTCTTTTTTGAGTTCCCAGGGTCTCTGCTGGAAGGCATAACAGAGACTGCTGCTGGCTGGGGCTTATTATCTACTAGTGCACTCATCTCACATGTGCCGCATATTACCCACCAATCAAGACTGTATAAAAGGAGCTGGTTTCCACTTACTCTTGGCCTGGGTGTTAGCCAGCAATGGAAAAAATCAAGCCACCTCCTGAGCCTGTTATGTTCTTCTTGTGTACCTAATAACTGTGGTGTTACTGAATTCTATAGTTAACCTGAGGCCCATACCATGAGGCCAGCTTAAACTAGCAACATTACTCCCTGCCTTTCCTGTTTAACCAATCTGCAACAATGGCAACCAGGACCAGTGGGGCTCAGAAACTGGTTATCAACTCAGTAACTAAATCCAGCTTGAACTGATAATTTATCTGTGAACTTGCATGTCTAATGAAAATTCATCTTACAGAAATAGCAAGGGGAGAAACAAAAAGCCTCAATTAAAAGGCTTTATATGACAGCATGAAAGAAACCCCAAATGACATGGTTAAGGACTTCTGACTGCATAAATGCACAGATTACACATCAGTGTCGTTTATCACACCATGGATCCCAATTACTGTATTGCATATTAATTGTGTGTCGTTTGCCAGTGATAAGAGCTTTGGAGCACATAAAAATAAAAGCCAAAAATATAATTTCATCTGGTTAGTTTGACTTTTTATTTCATTAATGCTTGAACTACAATAAAAGTGGAAGCTGATGCAACAATTGCATCATATAAATACAAGAAGTGATCAGTCTGAGTGAAATCATCCTGATTTCTGAGCTGTGTCAGAACTTAGCAGGATAAATAGTAAAAATCTACTCTGCTTTTAAAATGGTCCTTAAATGCAGCACTAAATGTACAGAAGTACATCAATATCTTTGCTACAGGAATGAAACTTTGTAATATTTGTGTTTAGCTTTTTTGTTAAATGGTGGTTTACCATTAATCCCCCATCGGTGCAGCTTGCTCGATTGAAGTGAACTCTGGTACTGTGCATTTAGAGATGTGAATGCCAAGTTAACTGGAGACCAATCCAAAAGTTGTAAATGTACTATAATTGCTTAATAATACAAAATATTCATATCTTAAAAATACCTTGCCAGACGTCTTTTTAAATTGGAATATGCCACGTCTTGCATGTTACTGCCCCATTTAGAGCTGTCTCTCTTACCTTGGGTATGAAAAAACAGTCTGTAGGCAGGTACCTTGTTTTTCTTTCACGCTGAGCCCACTGTTGAAAGATGCTTATCTGTCAAAATTATCAAAAGACAATAGAACAATTACAGTGCTGAATCTGTTGTCATTCCATGATGTTTTTCTTTTTCACAGTGTTTCACCTTTTCACCTGTTGGTGACCTCCATCTCCTTACCCTCGAATAACACCGGTTCCATCCTGGCCATTTCCACCTGTTGCTGAGTTGTTTCTGACTCCCAAACCAGCAACCATGCTGTTGTTCTGCCCCCTATTTGCTGGGGAGCTGCTGCCCAACACTGCTGAGCTGCAACCGTACAACATGCCTAAAAAAAGAATAGGATCCAGACCTGCCACTGGAGTGAGATCTTTGTTTATTCTGCTACCTGAAGATATTTTGTATGATTGAGGAATGGGAAAAATATTACATTTTTGTTTTTTATTGTTAAAGCTGCCTTTTTTTGCAGCAAATTTAAGTCTTTACCTTGTAGATAATGATTAAATATTTTTGATTATTTTTGTGATTAATTGCTTAAAAAAATATAATTCAAATAATTGACATTTAAGGTAGGCAAGTTGATAACAAGTGGTGATTGAGCAAATAGTCATTTATAATAATGTCCCCAACATAAACATTCTTACCCTTGATTCAAATAATTAGTATAACCTCTGGTCATGATTATTGTTGAATTTATAATCAAAGCAGTAACATTTCATAATAGAATCTTAAGTGAAAGATACACAGTGGTATACAATTAAAGCTTTGCTCCGTACATCTTCCCATCAACTCTTTCCCATCCCTGCTGAAGAGAAGCACACAGAACATGATGCTGTCACCACTCTATTTTATAGGGGGACGGTGTGTTCAGAGTGATTTGCAGGGTTACTTATCCATCACACAGCAATTTGATCAAAAATTTCAAGTCTCATTTGAAGACCAAAACATGGTATTGGCAAACTGCAAACAGGTGTTGTGCAAACTTAACATTACAACTCGATCCTTGACCGGTTGTCTTCCTTAGACTTTTTCATACAGTTTGCTCCCCAATAGTCTGTCAACCAACCTCTAAAACTACAGAACAGCTGTGTCTGCACTGAGATTAGATTAGACATAGCTGGACTTATTCACAAACTTTAGAAAAAATTAAAAGTATATGAATGATTTTGCAAGTCACTGTAGGTGCCAGCACAAACTTGTAGATTTACAAAAAAAAAACTTCATGTCAAAGTCATATCATACAGACATTTTAATTTAAATTCTTTTAATAAGCATAATATATATATATATATATATATATATATATATATATATATATATATATATATACATACATATGTATATATATATATATATATATATATATATATATATATATATATATATATACATATTGAATAACTACTCCTAATAGATTACTTTGAGGTTTGTGCTTGTGACAATAACCCAAATGTGATAAAGCTCAGGAACTATGAACACCTTGCCAAGGAATACCATGTTATGATGCGCTATTCTGAGATTTTTGGTACGGTTAAATTTTCACTTTGGGTTTTTTAGGCAGGCTTGGGTTTATATTATTCTGTTTTTTTACTGTTAAGAGTTATATCCTTTTTGAATTACTTTTCCTGTTTGGTTTTTTAGTTTTCTCCTATTCAGCGTGCCTTGTTCTTTGCTCTAGTTTTTAATTTTGTGATTCACTATTCACTATCTGTCTTTAGGTTATATCCCAGTTACTCTTCATTGCCCCCTGGTGTCACTTTCCTTTCCATTGGTTTATTTTTGTTCTTTCTCTGCTCACCTGTTCCCACTTAGATAATTACTCCAATCCTTGTACTGTTAATCTCCTCCGGAGTGTATATATACCCCTCCTCTGCAGTTTGTCTTTGCTGGATTGTCGTCTGTATTTTATGTCCGCATCAGTCCCTGTCAGTCACCACCCATGTACCCTGTTCTGGTTCCCGTGTTCCCTGCCTGATTACTTTTGGATTTAATACTACCACTGCCTTCCTCATTAAATCTACAAGAAACCATCTCTGCCTCCACCTCTGCATTTCGGGTCTACACACCCTGACATCCCATTTTACAAAACTTTTGAAAAGTAAAATGTTGTCTAAGCTCTTTCAAAATATCTGCATTGCAAAGTATCACAGGGAAATAGTTTTGGGGGGGGGGGGTTCTTCTTTTTTAGCTGCTTTTTTGCTTTTTGAGGGTGTGGGTAATCACCTGATCCTACTGAAACTTATGTGCTGCCTTTAGTAAGCCCAAGTAGTTTGGGTAGAAAACCAGAAAACAATGGATCAACAACCTAAATGTGACATTTGAGAGATTGTGGAGAAACAAGTCCAGCAATAAATTGTTTAGCATTTTCTTAGTGAAGCACATTACATTATGCTTGAAGGGATTTAGTTTGTGTACGTCTGCAAAGAAACCAGAGGTAAAAACAAATTGTGCATCTCTCTGTTCTCAGACATAAATCCATGTAGTGGGTTGGTGAGTTTCATAGTTGTTCTCCATTGAGTCTGGGTGTAATTACTGTAGCTTTCATGGCTTTGAGCTCCCTTTGAGAAAAACTTGATAAGGGTTATCTATTTCCTCCCACTCAGGGCCAGCCATGGGCCCACCACTGTGGTCAGTTGCTAGATTTCCTCTACATCACTGGGCAGAGAAAAATCTTATTGAGCTAGAATCCAGTAATAAAGAAGGGTGTGCTCACACTGCACACCCTTTTTTGGTAAAGCTAGAAGATGTCTTAAAATATCTTAGTGCTTTTACATAAGCTCATACAGTTTATAGATTATTACTGAGGAGAAATCACTGGTACTGTGATTTTTTTGTTTGGGGAAAATCCTCTTGAGTTTTTCAGAGACTCCAGCAACATATGGGATGGCGATTTTTTTTGCGTTTAAACTTCCCACAGTTATGTTCTGCTGTGTGTGTTTTGGATTTCTTTGCTGATTTGATAAACGCACAGTTTGGGTATCCGCAGGTTTGAGGAGCATCTTTGATGTTTTTCTGTTCTTTGAAACATTTTCAAACTTGAAAACATAAAGTCCAGTGGATTGCTTTTAATTTTCTTTTTTTGGAATGACTATGACCTGGATGACTGAGAATCTTCACCAGCATTTAAGTGTTTTATTTCGTTGAGCAAAGAGGTTAGAATTTTTTCCTTTTATAGAGAAAACATGGAGACTTGTAGTTCCATATCTAAAACTGAACACTTACAATAAAAGTTGCTGAAGGGTGATGATTTTTGGGCAGGCCAAACCATGGCAGTTTTTTTTTTGGTTTTCTGTTTTGCCATTTCAGACATGCTTTATATAGTCTAGCAGGTGGTTGCCCTCATGTTCCAAGATAGTTTTGTTTGCCTTTAAACAAGCTATTTCAAGACCGTATCCTAACTGCGTCCTTCATTCTATGCATATTCAATCCAGCCAAAGTATTACATTAACCTGTGCTGATATGACTTTCAACCACCTGAGGTATCTTTGCATTTGTGCCTGCTTGTGTGTGCATGTGTGTGCATGAGTATAGAAGTAAGTGTGTTTATGTTCAGTGGGTGTATTTGAGTATGTCTTTATTCCTTGTAGGTGTACTTTTCCAAGTGTGGCAAAGATGGTAGATGGCCAGCATTTAAGAGAGGCAAAGGACAGCTAAACCCAGCAGTCTCTGACAGCTTGATTCAAAATATATCTCTAAGGCAACTAAACACCAACAGAAGAAGGTTGCATTCGATGCACAGGAGCAGCAGATTGCAGACCAAAGTGGCATAGAGCAGATTGCAGGGCACCAAACCCCACCGACTTAGCTGCAGCCTGTAGCCAATTATTTATTAAACTAACACCCCACAGAGAGACTATAAACTGATCTGTGGCAAAGCAGTCTTCTTGTACTTTACCACAGCTAGAAATAGCTTTTTGTGTCCACTGTAATATATAACACCATACAACTTTTTATCGGACTACAACAGCACTGTCTAAAAAAGCAAGGATATTCAATGAAGAACCATCTAAATGTTTTTTTTTTTTTACTTAGGTTATGTCATGTTTGCCTTAATGTGTCTGGCCAACATGCAGATGGAAGATTTATTTTTTTTTAATTTGTTTTTGAATTATGATTTCCACTTCAGTGGATTAGAATGAAATGTATCAAAATACAAAATGTTAATAAATCAAAGAATACATAGTTTGAAAATGTGTGCTATTGCTCTTTAAGTAAGGCCCCGTCCACACAAAGTCAAACCCTGGCCTAAATTCACAAATTTTTCACCAAACCAGCCTCTCATCCATACGAAGCCGGCGTTTCGGGGGTCTGTAAACGATCTTTTTTTTATTAAGCCTTCAGAGTGGGAAGATTTTGAAACACCGTTTTCGCGGTTCCATCTTTAAGCTCTGACCGCATTTTTTTTCTGACACGCATGCGTCATAGCGTCGCCTCTAAACACGCATGCGCGACACAGTATCACAACAACAATGGCGCCGTACTGTGTTGAATGGTTGCTGCTCATGCTACTCACCCAGAATCTTCTTCTTCTGGAATATCTCCAGGAAGAAGCAGCAGTTCCACTTCATCATCTGTCCAAACCAGACTTGTACATGTTCGCCCATTCGTACTTGCCGCCATCTTTTCGATTTGGCTCTTCTTCTAGGGGTTTTCCGGTTTGGTTGTTGTATAAATATTACTGCGCATGCCCAACATTTCGTTGCCTGTTTTCGCCTATTTTTTCTTTGGCACCACAGCGTCACTTACAGGCCTGGCATACATTTTGCAGCGTTTTCATGCATTCATGTGGTCGATCACATTTATTTTACGTCTCCGTCTTTAAGACAAACGTTCTGGAAAATATTAGCGTTTCGTGTTCATTTTGACTTCGTGTGGACGGGGCCTAAAAGTTACTGAAACGTTACTGTTACTTTGTAGAACAACATACAATATGTAATTTTAAATGATGCATATTCAATATAAATGTCCACAAATTGATATCCTGTGAAATGCTTTTTAAATAGTTAATAGAATAAACACAAAGCAAATAATAATAATAATAATAATGTTGCATTGTAAACTCTATCTATCTTAAAAGGGTAGATCTTCAAGCTATGGCCTCAGTAATTCTTAGACAGATTTTAATTTTGGTTAAAGGTAAGTAATGCAACCACTAATAACCCAGTAAATTTATATCAAGTAGCCATTTGTGTCATTCTGAAGTAGCTGTGTGGCTCAAAAAGGTTGATGACCCCTGGTCTAAATATTTCATTGGGCATAATCATGTGTGATATAGACAGCCTTTTATAAAAACTGAATATGATGGACAAATCTCCAAACAATGCTGTTTCAAAACAGGTAATCCTGTAAATGTTAAAGTTTTCTTTGCTTGATTCTCTGTTACTGTCGTCCTTGTTCACATATTTCTTGGTAACCAGTGAGGTCTTGATTTTTATAAAATGTTGGATTTTACTAAGCATTTGCCAAAGTCTTGTTACAGATAAGGTCCTCAACATACTTATCATATGACATGTCTCACACAATGTGCTGGAGTTCATGTGTAGTGAAATTATACAATTATTAATCTCATAATTTGATCTCTGAGAGTCTGCAATAGAAATTAAGATTTGGACAAGGTTAGGCATCATTAGACCAGATTATTGTGTAAAATTTCTCAGTTGGTTAATTTTTGCAGTTACTCCCTCCTGAGATGCACTCTATTGACTACCTGATTCATGGTACCTGAGTGACCTTGTGTGTTGCCTCTTCAGTGCTACCCAGGAAGGAGGCCCCATTTTTTCAGTGCAGGACTGCAATGCAGTGCACCTCTGTTCCTTTTAAGTCCTCTCAAACAGTGGGCTGCTGTAAGAAGATAACCTCTCAGTGTCATTGCTAGTTTTGTTTTTTTTTACACCAAAGTGTTCTCTCAAGTTCTCTTAACTGCAGAAAAATCAGTTCAAACACTCAGGGATATTTGAATCGGAACACAGGACTAGTTTTCAATGTTATTACAGAGTTAAATTATTTCAACTCAATATTTGTATTCTGTATCATTCATGAAACTATTTGATGTTCAATACACACTCAACTTTAGCTCTCGCAGCTTTGATCCCTATCTGTCTGTTTGCCGTCTGTTGGAACAAACCCTCATTATTGATTTTTCCTTTCACTCATATATGTTTTACCTTGTATTCAGGTTATGCTTGAATGTTCTATATATGTCAGTATCAGCTAGTTAGGTATATGATTAGGTACCACATTGTTTTAGATATGTGGCATACAATCTTGAGCAGTCTTCATTTTATACTTTGTTTAGTGTGGTGAAACCATAACACCGCTGATGCTTACCAACTCTTTGAGGGATTTTTTTGTGCTTTTAAAATATTTTTTTTCTTGTGAAAGGCATCACTTGCATATTAAGCTTGGTTCACCATTTTAGATCACAAGTGTTCTGTTTCCCAATGATAGATTTAACAATACATTCATACTATATTTATCAAAAGCAACGGTGATACTATGCACAAAGAAATCCGCCACACATTAAAACATTTAATCTATTAAAAGATAAAATAAATCTATATTTTTGACAAAAATCTTGAAGCCCTCTTTTTTTTTACAGTTAAGAAATAAGTTACTTTCATCAGGGCCCCAGAAAACAAAAATAATTTTTCATTGGTTTTTAGGTAAAATGTGACAAATCTTATTGTTTTTCTCTAATTGCCTTAGGATATGATAAAAAAAATTTAACTATGCCCTTTTCACTTTCATATTTGCTGGATATTTGCTTGCTTAAAGCTTTAAAGAGTAAAAAAATATACAATTTCAGCACCACAGACAGCTCCTTAGCCAACAACACTTTCAGCAAGGCCAACAATTTCCTCTAACGACCCCCCTTTGAGAGACATAGACAGGTATTGGGTATTGCAGGCTAACATAGAACCTAAACGACCCCCATTCCTAAGGAGCTGACCCGTTCTTCTTCAATTTGCATGTTTTCTAAGCCAAAACAAGGCTTTGCTTTTTGGTCCTACCTATAAAGCCTCAAACTCAACGCTATTTCTGACATTTTTTATTGAAAAAGCTTCCTGGATGGGAAGCAAAACTTCTTCAAACTTAGAAACAAAGTCCAGTGGATTGCTTTTTAACTTTTTTGGAACAACACTGACCTACCACATGTGTACAGTATAGGTTCTGCTGCCCATTATTAAAAAAAAAATAAATTAAAAAAAAACAGCCAGGATGCTTTAAGCTATTCTTTTAGCTACTGGCTTGGATAATAAATTGTCTATAACTTGAAAGTAGTCACTGAGTTGTGTGATTACATGAGAGAAAAAGTCCATTGCGCCATGATATCTATTTACATGACACAGTTTCACATATTTTACCACAGGATCACAAATGTATTGCTTTCACTGCTGTTATGCAATTTAATAGCAGATTATGAATATATTATATAATTGATGATGGAAGGTATAGTTAGTTAGCTAAATGATTAGAGGTTATAGGTTATAGTTAGCTAAATGATTAGAGCCAAAATCTGCTTACTAACTACAGTTCTTTAGTCTGTTAAAATCCAGCTGTCTTTTCCAACAGTGGATTAAACCATTTAGACTATGGTTATCAGCAGAGCTTTTAATCACCAGCCAAAGGTCATTTTAGCTCTATTTCTTCAAGTATTAACCAAAAGCGGTGGATCTGGCTCTGAGTGATGAATTGTTTACTGTTACAAATAATCACAGAAAACCAGAGTTAAAATATTGATATCTTTATTATCTAATAATTCCTCTTACAGTATTATTATATTTCATAACCATGCAAACACTAGACACTACTGAAAATAAACACAAGATAAATGAAAGGTTAATAAAGGGGAGGAAAGCAGGTCTGAGAGTTCTTAATGAATTAATGCGTTTAGGAATGTCCTTTTAAAAAAGCAGCATGTAACTATTAACAACAACTGACACAGGGATCTAAAATGACTTTCAAACAGTAAACTTCCTTTGGTTTCATAGGGAAAAATGAATAAATGCATTGAAATAAAACAGCATTGAAAACAAGTGGACTGGCTCAGATGACACCAGAATGCCAGGCAACAAAGTGGGTACCTTAGCTAACATGTAGCTAGGCTAGAACAAATGGTTGTAAAGCTCACAAAAAGTTATTTTTAACCCAGAGTAAGTTACCAGAAAAATAATGATAGAGCATAGAAATCAAAGAAAAGAAACCACTAAAATCTCCATGGAACCACCTACAGGGGGATGAGGATGTCTGTCCAAGTTTACAGGGATGGATAAAACACTCCTTAATAGTTTTGCTCTAGGATTCTAGTTGAACAAAGGTGTTAGTAGTGAGTGTACGATTTGATCCTATTCTTTGGCTGCTCTGAGAATGTAGAGTTTGTGTTTGTTGTAGATGGCTGTGATGACCTGTCCAAAGGTGCATTATGGAAAAGCTAACCCTATTCCAGGTGAATTCATACTGAAAACTAAAAGGGCAAAAAGAGGAACATATGTTTGGTCACTTAAATTCAGAGACTATTGACATAATAACTTAGGATATGTATTATTCCAGAGTCAAGTTCTGGTTAGGCTCAGAGTAAAAAAAACTGCTAGGTGACCATCATCAGCTGGATATCATCAGAGCTCTATGGCCAATCAGGAGCTGAGATGGTGAGTCAAGGCATCACTGTATAAACATATAGACTGGGTTTTAATAGGCCAATTTTTCCCTTGGCATCTAATAAATATGATTAGTTGGTTTTAGATTGTATTAAATATTTTTCAGACATATTGCTCTTTTTTGCTGCTGTTTTCTGCTGTTTGTGTGTTACAAATGCACCTCAAAATACACAAACAGTTCTTTCAATGGCAGAGGATGCAAAAAACAGAAAATAGTCATAAAACACAGGTTAGTATTAACCACCTCCAAAGAACTCAAGACACAAAGCAAACTGAGTTTATTTTTTCTCCATTTTCAGATAGAAAGACTTTTTTTAGATCAACAAATAAATACGGGGTCATTCAGGACCAGGCTGTGATAAAACAAGATTTCATAGAGATAAGTGGAAAAAACAAACAAATCCATCCATCTCCTTGCTTTAAAGGTTAAGATTTACTAGAAGCCAAAAAAACACAGAAAAAAAATCAACAAACGAACATCAAACCACAATGTAGCAATGATTGCCAAAGACTATATCCTCATCTTCGGAAATTGAATTTGTTTACATACTAACCATAGTCTCATTATTATCTGGATAGTAAATGAATGCTGTTTATAGATTGGATATAACATCACCCTAATGAGAATCTGAGCTGAAAAAACAAAAAACGGTCTGCATGTTATCCTATTTGCTGATGTGTTCCATACTCTGCATTTTCTCTTTTCATCTTGTGTGTAACGTCATCAGTAATGGGATTTATGAATGCCCTGAAGAGCACTATAAATGTAAATTTTTGTGTGACAGAGATGTTATGTTTTGTTGAGATGTGTATACATACTAGACTAGAAAAGACCAGATGTGTGTCATCTATAAATTCCGATCTCCGACAGACGGATGGAGCCACTCATGTGAAACAGTTTTCAAGCTAAAGTTACACACATAAAACTCATTTAGATGCTGTCCATCACACACTGCTGCCCATGTTCAAACATCATCTGCATCTTCTCCTGTTTCTAAATACACCTACACACATCCACAAACTCAACTTTAATCTTGTTTCATCATTTTGTTTTCCTCCTCTTTGCCTTCTGTCTTTTCCTTTCACCATCTTCACCATCAGTGTGAGGAATCTATAGCTGTAAACTCACTGCTGGGATGAGCAGTGTTCCCCCTTCCTTTGTTACATAGGTTTTAATCTTAAAAGTGGTTAACCCTAAAGCGTCTCCTGTATTTTATCTCCCTAGAAAAGAAAAAATTAAATGTGGAAATAAACTGAGTTTAGCCTTAACTTAAATGTGGTAAACATGTTAGAAAAAATTAAATACATCACTAAATACAATACATACATTTACATACAATCAGCAACAATTAAAAGTAAAGGACATATAAAATCGAAATGCATAGTGGATAATTGGATACAAGCATTAAATATTTATTTCTATTAATAGTTTATAATACATGAAATATACCTTGAAAAGGCCATGACTTACTGAAGAAGGCTTTTTCTTTCACTCCAAATAATGTTCTTAAGCTTTGTATTTGCTCTTGAGTAAACGTAAAACCTTTGATACTTTGCACATGGTTAATTTTTACTTAGTAAAAAATGAACAAAACAATTCAATTCAACGATGTTTAACTTCATACATTTTTTGTATAAATTAGGAATTGCATTTAATACAAGATTCATCTCTAAAAACAGATTCTACATTTGACTGTCTTTCACAGCTCCAAATTGACCACCTAAAGTGTTAACTTATAAGCTGCTTATCTGCTGTTTCCATTAAGTCTGCCACATAAGCTCCTGCTTGTACTTCATAGTACAAGGGGACTTACCGAGGAAAGCACTCATACCTAGAGGAGGTGTATTTTCAGTCTTTTTTTTGCAGACCTTAAACTCAATTTTTCATGAATCATGGAGTTAGGGCTGTTGTATGTCATACAGTAGGGAAATGGTTAATAGTATACTTCACTTGTGCAATATGGAAATATAAATCAGTGTTATTTTGCATTTAATTTCTACATTTTGAATTCTGATGTAGATGTATTGGGTTTTAGAGAAATAATCCGACTCAATCTTTATCTTCAACCTATTGTAATATATAGGTATGTTGTGTTCAAACAGTAGTGAGAAAGAAATCTATGCAAAATCATTGGCACTGGAACTTTGACTGTAAAAAGCAACATCTTTTGTACTACTGGTTCTTAGGCATTAAAAGAAAAATAGAAAATATCTGAAGTAAATCCTATTTTATTGTCATCCCATACAAAATTATTAAATTCAACTATGTTATTTAATTTGCTAAGAAACAGCACACCTTATCATTGTGTTAATACAAAATCTGTTCTTGACTTAAAATTAGGACTCCTTTCCACCAGTCCCTACTTAGTTTTGATAATATTCTACCTACTTTAGTCGTTTTCATTGATAAAATGTATGCTGAATTTTTACTATCTTTAGTACCTGCTTGAATATGGTTCCAACCTTGCTAATTTATGCTCTAAACAAGACATTACTGTAAAAGGCTGTCAGCCACTGACTAGGGGATTTTGTCAGTCATTGTACACTGTATGGCTACTACATTGAGGAAGGATTAAGACGTTTAGGTTACCCTGATACATCCTCTCTCTACTTAACCATGGTGTCTCATCCTGCAGCCCTTTCTGACTCCCTTTTTTTCAACCCAAGTCTGACAAAAGACTGTTGTTGCATTTGTCTCACTTTTTGTCTCACTTTTTGTTGTCTCTTTTATTTTTATTCTTGCTGGATTCATTTGTAGTCTTAGAGAATTTCTTGAATTGTGTTAAACTTGAAAGTACTTATTGTCTCATTAGATATTATTATAAAAGGAAAATCTTTTCATCCTATCAATTTCAAGGATACCTCTGGACAATCTCATTTGGCTGCAAAGCATTCACCCTCTCCCTATAGAACCCAAAAACTGTGACTTCCTACCAATTAGAAAGCATCTGAGCTAAGAGCGGGCATTTTTCTTAGCCATGAGATTAAGCCTAGTTTCTGGAAAAAACATGCATTGTATAAAAAGGAAGTGGGGACAGTCCCCACCAATATTCTCCACTTTTTTCCCCCCTGCCGCTCATTTACTTTAGCCAAAGGTAAAAGAGGTTGGGTGCAGCTTTCTGTGTTCAGAGCGTTTTGAGTCAGTTACAGGTTAAAATGAACACGTTTTCTTATTTAGCAGACGGAATCAGACTGCAGAGCTTCTACATATCTTGAAGTTCGGTTTCCGGCATCATTATATTAGTAAAGAGGTTTATAAACCTTTTTAAACAGACCACAGAGAGAGATAGGGAGAGCTGCAGATTAAAAGGTGAAACATATTTACTGGGATATGCAACATGCAATAGAATATACTGTATCTCCAATTTCACCACAAAGTTTACATGAAAAACATGCTAATCTATATTTAAAATGCAGCATATCCAGATTTTTCTGGATGGATGGATGGATGAAATTGAAATTGTACTTCTAAGGATGCATGATGTATCGATTTTGGCATTGGAATGGGCTGTTATTCTTTATTTTTTTATACATTAATGTTTTTGGGCCCTTTATTTGTAATGTGCCAAAAGGCATCTTTCCAACATCTATAAATATAAATAGCAGCATGTTATGGTTCTCTTGTGTTCTCAACAATAGGAAAGCAGTCAATAAATATATGTTTGAACTCATTTTTGGAAAATACAAAAACCTAATGAAAGCATTCGGGTCGAGTAACTGTAGGTCCATCAGCCCTCACCCTTAGAGTGTCCCCACCAACTTTAAGTAGGATGGATGGATGGATGGAAGGTTAGATGGATGGACGGAAACAGCTTTTGATGAGACCATTTACACAGCACATTTACACGTCATAGAGGTGTAAAAAGACGAAAATAAGGGACAATTCTTACTTTTGGTGTTTGATATCAATCAAAATCATCCATAACAAAACTCCTCTCCCAAAGCATGTGTGCATCAGCAAAGGAAATAGTGATAACAGCCAGAAATGCTACAACAGAAAAACCTGTCATGTGAAACTTGGGGAAATAGGACTGCACTGAGTTACCGCTCCCCCTCCCCAAAATAAGTCAATAGAACTGAACAGATTTAGTACAAAGGAGTGGTTTCCATTATTCTTACTTGTCCAAAACATTGACACAGGCATTAGAGCAGTGACTTCACTGGAAAAGTGTTAAAATGAAAAAGAGAGTGATTACAGAGAGAGAGAGAGAGAGGAGGGGGGGGGGGGTCACTAATTAAATATTCTTTTAAAACGACATTCCCAATATTTTGACGTAGTTATGAATGAGGGTTAGTTTTAATTTAAATTAATATTTTTCTTAGCTGCCTCTGTCTAAGCTTTTAAAATGTGATTTAATGAAAAGAAATTCAAATTTGCACCTTGTTATTTTTATTTATAATACTTTTACAAACGCCGTAAATTGTTTAAGAGATGCGCGTGCCTAAATCAGAATTGGTTTTCACCCAGAACAGGACTTTGACATGCCTCCAAAATCCTGCCCTGGCTTTGGTGTGAACGTAAAAAAAACAGCTGAAAATCAATGACATGGTGAGAGCTGAGGGGAGAGAGAGGGAGACAGAGGGGGAGAGGGAGTGAGGAGGCGGTGTCTGATGACCGAGGAGGAGGAGAAAGCTCCCTGCTCCGCTTCCCCCCCCCCAGTCAGTCCCTCAACAATCAGCCGGCTGCTATCGGGAAGAGATCTCTCTGCCGCCTTGGACTTATTTTCATTTCCAGATCGGACACCGAAGCACTGTCCCAGGTTAGCAACCAACTGCTTTTTGAACCTGATCGACTTGATAAAAAAAAATACAAATTTAACAAAAACAGTTTCAGGCTGATGGAGAAAGCAGAGAAAAAGCCAAGACAAAGCTCTGAGGGGGCGGTAATTGTGTTGACGCCGTTAATTGCTTCATAGAAAAAGGGGATGGGAGCGCTGGGTGTAATTGTTTGCCCCATCTGCCGCGGTGACAACTCTCCAGTGTTTATAATCCGATTAGACAAAAGATAAGCAGTTTATAGAAATTATCTCACTACTTCCAGATATAAACTGTAATTATGTTTTGCCGTTAAGTATTTATTATTATAAGTAATTGATCGTGGAAAGTAATTAATTCAAGTGATACATTTGACTTTTTTCCTTATAGTCTTCACTTTTGCTGCATCCTCAGCATGTGTTTTTCGTGTCAGCCTCTTTTCTCTCTCTGCTTACAGAAGATGCTCTCCTTTCCGCTACCTGCCTTGGCTCTCTTGCTGATCACAGACGCGGCAGTGCACGGTATCAGTCATGAGAAATGGCCTGGCACCGTGGCTCAGAACAACAAGGATCGATCCTGGAACAGATTCAGAGATGTGAGTTGCGCTTTGGAAAGAACGAACCCAACTTCTCTCCAAAATGAGCATATAATTAGAACCATTGTGCGTAAAAGCGCGCATGTGGGTTTGTCTTTGGCAATGCCTGCATCTGTGTGTGTAGGTGAGCACATCACCCTTGATGCACTCAGTGAGTACTTGAGCTCTTTCCAGCAGGCATAATCCCCCTTGTAGAAACCCAGCAGGTTGGAACCCTGCTTGAAACCCAGTCAGACTTTTAGACAAACACGCTTACTCTGCTGCACATGGTGGAATAATTTGCTCCTGCTCTGAATAATCGAGTTGTTTTCTCCCTAAACTGCCAAATTTCCCTCGCCAGTATTGGCATGCTGAAATGTTATCCATTTTTCCTTCCATTTGTTCATATTAAATAACTTCATACTGCAGAAAAATGAAGGATATTTACAAGAAGCAGAAAACCCACTTCCAGTGACTTGGAAACTTCTTGCAATTCGAGAATTTTTATTTTTAAGACTTCTATGTTTTGTTATGGAGCTTTATAAAGCCCTTTGCAGATTTGCCCTCTCTTGGGTATTCACTATATGGATGGAGAACCACAGATTATTGAATAGGAAATATTGGACTTTGACTTGTACTTTCTTATTCTTGAATATGTTATAACCTTCAGCTTTAAAGTAAATCCTTTCCCACTGTCTTGTGTGTTGTTGCACAAACAAGTTTTCTTCCCAGTATTAAGCCAAATCCATCTTCTGATAATCTCTGACCAGTTTGACAGCATGATGCTATCACCTCTGTGTAACCATGATGAGAGTGTGGTTAGTAGCCATGTTTCTGTTCAACTGAAATGCAAATTTTAAGTGAACTTTTATACCGTAAATCCTCTAATATAGGCCCGGGCCTTTATTTCACTCAAGTGCATCGCTGTCCAGGCCTTTATTGGAAAGAGGCCAGAATTAGAGACAGGCCTCTATTGCTATTTGAGCAAAACAGACTACCAGTTGAATGAATAAAAATGAGATTTTGTGTCTATTTGAACCTATAAAACACTAGGTTCATTTACTGAAAAAGTACAGTTACCATAACGGTATACAGAAATTTAACAACAAATAGCCTACCTGTAATTCAGGCTAAATTCCAGTGACAAAAACGTAGCAAACATACCAGTAGTCCTACTAGTGCAATGTAAACACTTAACCATACATCGTGATAATTAGGCTATTGTTTTATAACAAAAAGCAACTTACAGGTTTAGACACCTCATCGCTCACTCAAATTGTCTCGCTTGGTTTGAAGTAAAAAAAAAAAAATCCTCCAATTCTGTGAGTCAAGAGCGAGGCGATGACCAGGCTACCGTAGAGATGGCTTGGATTCGTTAGCAAACATTGCCCCCCTGTGGTACTTGTATGTTACTACCACAAGTATAATGTTGAGGTATGCCCAGAAAAAACGTTAAAGGCCCGGCCTGTATGAGAGACCGGCCATTATTTACCTCCTCTGACAGCGAGACCGGCCAATGTTAGAGTCCCGGCCGCTAATGGAATACAGGCCAATATTAGAGAATTTACGGTAAGTAAAAAAAAATAAATGGGATTTTGCGGTGCTTTAATTTAGTTTGATTTGGTTTAAATAACAAAGCACTGCAACGATATTGTCATCACATGTCATTACGCATAGGTGTAAAAAACAGGAAGTAGTACATGCAACCATCTAGCACTGATCACAGATCAGTAATTTAGGACAGCTTTAATGAATGTGCTGCAATCAGGGAAGTTGTTTTTGTGTTCACATCATCTAGTAATAATCAGTGTTGGGTAAGTTACTTTAAAAATGTAATCCGTTACAGTTACAAGTTACCTTGTTTAAAATGTAATTGTAGTGTAACTTTTTCGATTACTTTTAAAAAGTAATTTAACTAATTACTTTTGATTACTTTTTGATTACTTTAAGGTTTTAATGAGTATTGACCCATGTTCAACATTTAATTTTTGAGAACTGAATGTGAACCTCAAAAAAGCACTAAGCTGAGAGGGTTAGAGAGTATCGTATCCGAAAACAACATTTTAGTATCGATACTTTTTTAAGTACTTTTACAACCCTAGTCTGAAATGTAGGACATGTCCGGGAAAAAGAGGACGTCTGGTCACCCTACAGTTGGGTAGGCTAGGTAGTCTAGCCTAGGCTAGGTCATAGACATCGATAAACGTTTGTCATGCATCAACACCAAAGAGTCAAATATTAGTAAATCAATACGCTTCGTCTATCAGTGAGTTGCACTTACCTCCAAATGTTTCCTCAGGTTTGACATAGATTGCTTCGACGTGGACAAGTTCTTGATAGCCGGCAAACACTTCTTGCACTGCACGGTTAAATTTGAGCCATTTTCACAGATGTAAATGAAATGCTCCTTAAATTTCCAGTGCTGGAAGGCTGTCATTTTTGATGCGCTGCTTGAGCTGAAATAGAACCGACCACTCGCTTCCTGTTCCTCAAGGAGGCTCCACCAGCAAAGGATGGATCATCAGAGTGGCAAATATGATAGAGACAAGGAGCCGTAGCGGGAAACGGCGAAACAGGGCGCGAAGCAATAAAAATATCATTACATATTTCGCAAAGGTTTTTCTTTATATTTTTTAAAAAATTTAACTCAATTTGTAATTCTTAAAGGAATAGTACACCCAAAACATGATTAGCCTTCATTTTCTACTCACCCCCATGCTGAACAACACTCTGGAGTACTTTTTTGATATCTCAAATGCATCTGGAGATCTGGGAGGCTTCTTGCTGTCTGCTGACATTCAAATAATGGAGGTCTATGGTGCCCGAGGCAGAAAGGTCCATAAAAGTCCACAAAAAACGTGTCAATATTCCTCCATACTGCTCGTCCAATGTATTCCAAGTGTCCTGAGTGGGTAGCGTCCATAATTTACTCGAATCAAAGTCATTTAGAATGTTTTTAGAGCATAAACAGTAGTGTATAGGATTTCCTAAAAGCGCGTTCACGAGTCTACAGAAACCACGGCAGACTAAACCAGACGAAAGTGCGCAGTTGAGGCAGTTGAGGCAGTTCTGAAGGCAAAAGGGGGTCCAACCCGTTACTAGCATGGGGTACCTAATAAAGTGGCCGGTGAGTGTATATAGCAAACAACATGGTGTTAGGGCTTGGCAGTTTAGTGCTTTTGCAATATAATAACTATTAAACAAAAACAACTTTAGAAACTGTAAGATACTGACCTTATCGCTTCAGACCTTTAGGTGGTAGTGGTGATATGCTTATAATAGTTTTGCAAAATAATTTGCAATTAGATGGTCTATTTGGTGTTTCCAGAGTGTTTGAAAATTTTCAGATTTTCTTCCTCTGTATTAGCCTTTTTTAACACATTTCTAGATCTACATTGGATACCGTATGTTTGAGCTATTTACCTAGTTCTCTTAATTTACAGATTATATGAACCTTTTTGGAACATTTAATGCAAACATTTGATGGAGTAATTCAACATGAACTTGAAGCTAGGACTATGATGTCCATATATGTGCAGTCATCACTCTGGCAATGAGAGACGCTACACCATTTATTTTGGTCAGACGTGTTTTTTATTAGTTATTTTTGCCAATTTGACGATTTAATTGTCACTCTATGAATACATTGTATTAAAATTGAAAGCTATAAAGATCTCATAGACTGCCTTCAGGCTCCCACACCCTGGCCAAGAGGGTTACTCTTTGCAAATTAGCTCTGTAGCTGAGCTGTTGTGTGGACATGCTTGGCATTTCTGCCATTTTGAGGTAGAGCAGGTTTCTTGCCCAAAGGTCGTTCATACAGTAATAACAATAACGAGTAGGGAGATTTATTGGGAGTGTCCACTGATTACATTGTATTAATATGCTTAGTATTGTATCACATCCATAGTGACGTTGATGCATTATATGGTGCTGATAAGGGGGGGGGGATTTGTATTTTAATTGTCCTCTTTGTTATGGAATTAAAAGATGAGTGTTGTTTGTTGCCCGAATTTAGAAAGTTGAAAGTTGAAGTTTAGAAAGTGTGTGTCCTAGGCTGAAAGGCATATGAGGAGATCCTGCAATGACAGTTTCTGTTAAATTTACTTGACATGATAGCATTTTCAGTAAATACAGTATAAACTCCAATGCTGTGTGTTACACAGCTAACTCCTTTATGATCACAAAAAAAGTTGTTACATTATCATGTAAGTTCCTCAAGACTGTCCTCAGCAGGAAAAATGCATTACCTGAGCCTTGGTTAGAGAGTATCTTCAGTTGCATCAAGTTATTTTCCAGCAGACAGAGAAGTGATGCCACGCCATGCAGTAATGTCCTTGTTTGCCTGCAAATATGTTCCCACGACTTTTCAGCAGACTGAGGGGTAACTCTGGCCTTATTAGAGCTGGCCATCTTTGCCCAGTACAACAACTGTTATGTGAAAGAAGACCATGACAGTTTGCTCTAAGCCAGAGCTACATTATCTGGTGTTTGTGCTTCTCTATTGCTTTTAATGTTGTTCTCTGGTCTCCTGTGCAAATGAAATGTGTTAATGGCAAACTGTCAGTGGGGGATGGGAGTAGTGGAAGGAAAAAGAGGGAAGAAAAACTGCAATAGATAGAGTTGACATTTATGTTGAATATTTCAAGCTCTGTTGCCACACACATGTAGAGGCTGCTGTGGTGAATATGAGTGTTTTTGTCCGAGTGTGTGTTGTCTGACCTATCACATAAGGGAACCTGCTGGTTGTAATTTGTCTCCTGCAGTAGTGGCTGTAACTTACACCGCAATGTTTTCCTTTCTACCTCCTCTACTTCTTTAATCAAATCTGCATAGGCAATGCGTCAAAATACAACCAAATTTTACTACCATGTTAGAAATCAATTATAAGTAGGGCAATGTCAGCCAGAGCATGTGAACAGAGCAGAGAGCAGCGCAATTCCCTAACCCCACTCAGGCGGATGTTCGCTAATTCGCTCCGCACCTCAAAGTTGCACCAGGATGCTCCGCTCAAAATCCGCTCTGCACTTGCCTTAATTTTCCTGCTGCTCCAGTGAAATTGCGCCATATTCGTTCAAATTTTCAGAAGGCATTTTCTTACATTTTTCCCTCATGTAATTATGCCAGGGCCCTGGGACACACAGTGTTTGATTAAATGATGTGACCGATACATGTGTATTGTCTTACTTTACTGGCTGTTAAATTATCGCACTGTTTCCCAGCTGTGAACGTAACACCTTGCTTGATTCATGTTGCCCCACGTTTCCTACATAATTATTAATTTATTTTACTAGATCAATAAATTTTATTAAAAAAATTTTAAATCCAATCCAACATTTTTAATTGACATTGTGAGCGCATCGGTGCGAACTGGAGTGAAGCGAAATCCTCGCTCCGGCTTTTGAATTGAAAACCGCTCTGTGCTCCATCATATTACTTCCGCTCCGCTCCACCACTCGCTCCAAGCTGTAGTAGAAAAAAATCAGTTGTTGTGGAGAATTGTGTGGGTAGGGCGAGTAGGAAAGAACAGGAGTTGGAAGACACGCCAGCAGCACTTTATAGGTCTGCTGTATAGGACCACTTTGAATTTAGAGTGACCTACGATGACCGCGGAAAGAAAGTTATGGATAAAAGTGCAACAATGTGCAAGCATTGTGCAATACGTGTTATACTATACAAGACATAGTAGATTTTCCTAACAACCAACATATACCGAACCGAAAACCGTGACCACGAAACCGTGAACCAAACTGAACCGTGGATTTTGTGAACCGTTCCACCCCTAATGTATACACACACACAATTACAAACAGATGGTATCAGTATAGTATCGGCCAATACTGCACAGCCAGGTATTGGGTATCGGTATCAGGGACAAAAAATGGCATTGGCACAACACTAATAACTACATAGATTGTGTCTAGGCTCAAATTTTCACAAGGTTTTTGGTAAGATTTGTTTGTTTTAAATGTAAGTCCTTATCCACCAAATATTGATGCAGTTAAATAATATGAAAGTAAGCCCTCTTCATGTTCAATCATCTTTGTGCAATGCACCAGATGCTCTGGCAGCAAAATAACTTCAAAGCATGATACTTAATCCACCAGCATGTTTAAAAATTGGTGTGGTATTAATGGTATGAAGGACAATATGCACTAAGAACTTAAAGCTGTGACCTATTTACCTTTTTGCTATCCTGTTTTCCTGAAAGGATTGTTATAGCATTTTATGGTTTACAGGTTTTTGTAAGTAGTATAGAGTGGTTCATCTTTGTGCGTTTGTTACAGAAATATTTGTAAGAAAATTGACTCCACATAACTTGGTAAATTTGGATAAATAGCTCAGTATTTTTCTGATCTAATCATAATTTATGCAAAAGGCATTTGGCTTTTCCATGAGGGCAGCAACAAATTTTAATTAGGCATGTAAATGTTGAATTTGCAGCAACTTCTTAGTTGGTCGGCATCATTTTATTCTTTCCAGTTGAGGGAGACCCTGGTATTTCACATGCTTCCAGTTCAGGTCTACCCTATTTTGTACCGCAATATTCTAACCAATTTCCTTTTATTTTATTGTGACATAGTGGTAGTTCTTCTAAACGCTGTTGAATGTGTCTGAAATAGTTTTACTTGAGAAAATTCTATTTTTAGTTGGAAGTTGGACCTTTGGCTTGGAAATTTTAACTGAAATTCGACCAATAGTAAGAATTACGAGTCAAAAATTCAAGTTCGGTGCTCATTACATTAAGGATAGGAAAACATTCTTATTTTGACTATGTTTATCAATGCTTTTTTCTTTTTTTTTTGTTCTCTTGTCAGTTTTTATAAGAGAATATGTTTTAACAAAATACCACACAGAATGGTGTTTATGCTTAAATTGAGGTCATATTGACCACATGCTAGCAACCAAGTACATAAGCCTCCAATTTTTTCGACTTAAAAGGATGATACCACATCAGTGGGATAACATGTCCAGTTACATGTCTATTAAAAATTAATTGGCCAATCTGATTTGCACTTTAGAGTGTATGCATGGATAGTCTTGGGTCCCTTGTGAGGGACTGTTGACCTGTCCAGGATCACCAGCGTATCGCCCTAAGTGTCAGGGATCATCCCCTTGAAAGGGATGCAGAGGTAGGTACTAGGTCCGCAGCAGTTACAAAAAAAAGTTATATGGTAGATATAAAACCATTGCCTTCAGCATCCACACACTTGTTGTGCTCCCCCAGGTGAATATAAAAAAGTTTTTCTTTTGGAGGTTTATGACTTGTTGGAGCCAGGAAAATTGCAAGGAAACCTCTGTTAGAAGAGGAAAGAAAGAGAAAGCATGAATCAGATTGGGAGAGGACTCTTACAAGGGCGAATTTGTGCAAAGCATTTACTCCTCAGACAAAAATAACAATAAAAACTGGTGCAGACTTGACACTGTTGTTATTAGATTTCCAAGTACCATATCTGCTAATCCCTGCTAGAGTGATCGATTTTTACCGGGGAGCCATAAAACATAGAGAGACTGAATCACCTTATGAGAGCAAAACACTATTTACTTGAGGGGGGCAGACGTATGTTAAAGTAATTTTTTCCAGCAAAAAAGTTGCAATCTGCATTTTCCAGCTGCTTAAGAGTTAGGACTGCTGCTGAGATGCTGAGCAGCTCACAAAAAGCTGTAAATGTTTACAACAGTGCTATTTTCAAAAGGACCTGTTAGAGCCACGCAAAGTAAAAAGCTGCTTTAAATTAACTTTTTATACCCCCCAATGATTACATGTAGACCTATAAGCAAGTGAAAACCATTTTTATACAGCAATATAGATGAATTTGTTATCATCCATACCTCTTAAATATACAAATATAAATTTTTTTGTCAGGATGTTAAAACTTTTTCTAACTGTAATTCAGATTAGATAGTTTTGAACTCCTCATCCTCTTCCCCAAGTTAAACCACACTAAAGATGCAAATTATGGCATAATACCATGCCAATCAAATATGACCTCATCCTACTGGTGAACTCAGGATGCTGGAAAATTTGCTAATTAGGTAAGAAACAGAAGCTGATGAAAAGCGATTGTGACACCACACACTTAGAAGATCTCTTTTTATTCTCATATGCCCCAAATGAAAATCAGCAATCATGAGAAATTTGTGATTTTTGTCATCACCAATCAAAATCGATGATCTTTAATGATACTATATGTGATATGTATGGAATCAGCATTGCTATTATCTTGTAACTTTGGCTGACAATAAAAATGCACATAAACACTATTAATAATTTAATTTCTCTGCTTGTTTTATGTAGTCGGTACAAGATAAGCCGTTAATAAGTAACTGTGGACATGTGGAGATGTGAATATCTTAAGTGGAAATGTACTTTCCTGGGCACCTTTGGGCTTTGTTAAAAATAGTTTAATAGAACCATCATGATTTGGTGCTTTTACTCTTTTACCAAGTTCAACAAAATTAATAATTGGTATGCAGCTTTAAGTTTTGGGGGGAGTTTAATTTTTTTTTCTCAGTTAAAAAAAATGACTAGGCTCTGCTTACAGATAGTGGGGAAAAAAACCCTGCATATTACACTAAAGTAAGAGTTACCCTACTTGGAAACAGTAAGCTCCTTTATAGTAACTACTGTGCAGTAAGGATATAATGAGCTTTAAAGAAACAGTGACGACTACTTTCATCCTGTATTATCATCAATGATTCAGCTTTTGATCAGTCCAATAACTTTCCTTTTTGAATGCTCTTTGTAAGTCACACACCTTCATGTTCTTCCATGTTTGTCCTTGCCTTGTTCTTCGACCTGTGAAAAAGCAGACCATGAGCTCTTTAAGCCACAGTGCTGTTTGCGCTCTCCCGTTTCTTCCCCTGGCATGCCTCAGCACCCCCTTCTGTGACTCCTCCTCTTTGCTGCTCTTCCCTGCCTGCTATGTTTTACTCAGCATCCCCGCTGATGTACCATTTGCTCTTTTTTGCATTATGCATGAGTGTCCATGCTCAGGCACAGGATCCAGTCCAATAGTTAGAGTCAGAGTTCAGCTAAGAAAAATAGGGTTTGATTAATCCTTTTGTGTAGCTACAGTATGAGTCAATGGAGTGTTAAGTGTAGAAGGAGGGAATGGATGCACTTGATACCCTATTTTTATCTTGTCTAAAATGTAGGAAAGGCATTATATATTCTTTTTTTACTATTAAACATTTTTTATATTAACTATGTGACATTAAATGTATACTTGTATAGATGCAAAGTATTTCTTGCTCTTTGGTGAGCCAATCAAGGCATTAATAATTGTATAACTATATTACCTCATAAAGACTTTATTTTTCAGTGTGTAAATTTCGGTAAGCTGCAAACAACCCTGGTCGTTTTATTTCTATTTGTTTCTTACTCCATAAATGTGGTTGTTCACCTTTGTTCCACATTTGCTGAATCTTGCATTCATATTTATGAAAACAATGTCATTTTTTCTGAGGCTATAGTTCCCATTTTAATTTTCACAAGCTTTCATGCAAATACAGAATAGCTGCAAAGAATAAAGTCACATTTGTATGCGGTTCCGACTTTATCTCCGCTTCTGTTTCTGACAGGGGCAACTTTGTTGTGAGCCTGCTGCTTCCTTGTGTTGCTGGTTGCATGAAAGTGTTCTAGTCAGGAAAAAAACAAACAAAAAAAAAACATCTAAATATCCACAGTAAAGCTGGAGCAGTGGGGAAAAATAGCAAGAATAAACAAAAGAAAACTCAAGTAGCCAATCAAAATGTTGTGACACAGTTTGGGGCACAGAGAATAAGAATAACTGGAGGGATTTGCATAAAGTAAAGGCAGTAGCATGCCCAGTGCCAGCACACTGAGCAAAGACAGGCTGCAACATTTCCTTTCTGTAATTTAGTGAATTAAATTGTCTTTATCAGAATAGTACTACTAGAATAAATTTGCTCCCTTAATTTCTACCTATTCGTCTCTCTACTTCATTTTGTTTATGTCATTCATTTTAACAGACATCTTTTGCTGCCTATGATTAGCATTTTTTGGAAGGCAAATGAAGAGAATAAAGGATGCATTGAGAAATATAACTGTATACCTGTCTAACTGACATTGTGGTCTGATGATGGTGCTAACAATAACTGAACAGTTTCTTTGCAGATAAAAAGAATACAATATAAAGTCAAAGATTTTCAACACCCACAAAAATAAGACACCAAAAGACTCAGTAATACTGTGGGCATATAATTGAGATGCATGGGCCATAAGAAGATGTTAAAATGTTTCCTTAAACAGCCCCCTAGGCACCAGCCATGCATTATATTTTTATGGCAATTTTATGTCGACTAGTCCTCATCTTTATTTAGCCCCCAAAAACATCAGGAGGCTATGACATTTTAATTGTTTTTAGTTTTAAGTTTTGCCTACTAGGAAATACTGTAAAACATTTAATCTGCATTATGTGATTTACATTAATAACAGTGTATTAGTGTTTTTTCAGTATAAATGCAGGGATCTCTACTATCAGCTATTTTGTCCCAGGTTGGTATCCTTTTCGTTAAAAACCCACCGGGTCACCGGCAACCCATTTTATGCATTTTCACCTAACGATTCAGAATGCATGAAAATTACGACTGTAAAATTTTTACCATATAGACAGGTTAGACATCGTTAGAAAACTTCGACTCTTCACCTTTAAACCACCAAGTTAAATTTATGGACACATATATAGCTGCATGTGAAAATGTAAATATGACGAAAAGCCATGACAAGATACCTTTGAAGGGGTATTATAAATCCAATATTTAATTCTTCTTACTCCATTCATCCATCAGCGTCCACAGATGAAAAGAAATCCAGTAAACTTGTAATAAAAAATTCCATGATGCGGAAATCGCCACATAACGTCCGTTTTTTGACATCTAAAAATGTAAGGTAGTCATAGCTAATGCTAAGCATCTTGCTAATAAGACTTACTTCCTCAAACGTTTGTCTGCAATGTTTGTTTTTTTCTTTTCACATTGTCTTCCTACCTACAAGATAAAAGTGTCCAGATCTTTGTATGACTTGATTTGATTCAGGGACAGCCGATCAAGTCTCACAATCGCTCCTTGCCTGTCAGCCAATGACGTATAGAGTACAGTTATTCACTAAATGAAACTTTTTATATTTTTATATAAAACTTTTACATTTCAAAGCTGCTATAATATTCTTACAGTGCTTCACCTAAAACATGAATAGTTTTATTGCTTCTTACTCACAAAGAAAACATTTTTCAAAACTGTTACAGTATGCTGATGTTTTCCTAAATATGCTTTATTTTGATATTATGATATGTTGATAATTTGGCTTGTAAAATGTTTCTTCTTAAAAAAAAAAATCTATATGTAGGCAATATGTACTAATATGTGTACCACTCTGTTTTAAACATTGTGAAATGTTGTAGTTAGGTTTTCAGTGACTCTGTAATGCTGTCTCCTGCACTGATCTATCTGTTGATATGTGAGCACAGCATGAACACAGATGGGGAACTATAGCAATTAGTACAGTTTAAGTGTAAAAATGATTTTATAAAGTAAGAAACACTTAGGAAAAACCCAAATATGACAAGTTAGTTTTTACCAAAAAATATTTTACTAGCACTGCACAGGACATAAAAATAACCACAGAAATACAGCCACGTGGCTAATCATGTTAAAAAGACAGCACACCAACGATAAGAGTTTGTCTTATTTATTTAGTATAAAAATATTACTTTATTGGGACCTTGGTACAATACTTGCGATTTGATAGTGACATCCCTACTGAAATGTTTTTCAACCATCCACAGATATCCAGTGATGGGACTAACGGCGTTGAAAGTAACGTTACCTTGTTTTAGTAACGAGTAATCTAACTAATTACTTTGACTGTAACTATAACGCAGTTACCATTGCAGACACCCCGTTACTGCGCGTTACTCAGGTCGCACAATGAACCTTTTTTCATGATAGGACTCGTGCGCAGCTGCGTGAAGCTGACACCCCACCCACGTCAAAAAACTCTGCAAATAGACTGAATGGTTAGTGCAACGTTAGTGCAGATTTGTGCAGAAAAAAATATTGTTTGTGCTACTTTTGTTTAAGAGATATTAAAGATTATTTTTTAGGTCATCCAGAGGTGCGCGCCTTGTCATGAGAGAGGGGAGGATGAGAATGGCTGATGTATAGTGAGATTCCGTCTGTCAGTTGGGTAGGTGGGGGTTTCCGCTGGTGGGTGTTAACGTACAGCACACACAGAGAGATGGAGAGTGAGGATGACTCCAGCAGCAAAACAGCGTTTTCCTGATGGAAATACCGGTGTTACGTCGAGCTGCGTTTCCCCACCATGTAACGGTTTCCTCTGCATCTCCGCACAGCGCAGGCGGCAAGAGTCACCGCGCAAGCGACAGGAAACGCACATGCTCGCTAAAGGCGCGCCACAGGAGAACTATGGAGAGCGTGAACGATCAAATGAAAGGGAGAAATCTGGATGGATGGATGGATGGATACTCTGACTTTTCAACCTACTGTATTTTTTATTTTAAACATTATTTGATGGCCTTTGTGGCAGGGATGGAGATCCATATTTTATGTCACACGCGAGTATACATCTTGATAGATAGATGTTACAGTATCTATAACAACCCAAACACACAGGATTTCAGAATTAGACATCCCCAGTTATTAATTTCATATACTCACCAGATCTGAATGGCCTTTTAAAAAACTTCACATCACGTTCCCCCCTCTGTCATGGAGGTTATGTTTTTAGGAGAGTTTGTGTGTTTTTCTTTCTGTCTACCTGAAAATTTAAAAAGCTATGGACGGATTTTGATGACATTGTTATCAGAGGTGTCCCTCATTCCAAGGAGCAAAAAAAGCAAAAAAAAAATGGTGATGGTCCAGATCATATTTTTGGATACAGGAATGTTTTAAAAGATTCCCTTATACCCCTTTCACACTGGCCAAACCCCGCAAACAATCTGTTTTTAGTGGTAGTGGGAATAGCTCACTGATGCATGTCTACCCAGGTCAAAGGACTTTGCAAGCGACCCGCGTTAAAATCGCCTTTAGCTCTGATTGGTATGCCGTGGGAACACCAGACCCGGGTTGACAAGTACGTCACAACATTTTGCCAGTCGCATGTTAAATAACAAGCTTAAACAACTATGCTGGCACAGCACTGGCAAGATAGAGAGATTTTTGAACACCTCATGATCCACACAGAAGAAGAGATTTGTCTGCAGGTTTCAGGCACCGTTCTAGTACGCTCTCGCCTTCGCACTATTATTTATTTCACAGATTTCTGTCACACTGTCGACGTCAACGCTCAACTAGCGTGATAAAGTCATCAGACACGCTGTTGTGGGGGATGGTGGCCACACAGCTTGCCAGCAGGAGGTTAGATCTGGCTTTTCAGTCGAATGGGAAAAGAGCCAAAAGCCGATTGTTAGCAGGTCTACCCTGTTTCGAAAAACCTGGGTTTTCATTGTGAAAGCGGCTTAATATTGTGAGGTAGAGATATTTGGTGGAAAAAGCAGTTTTCTACTAAACCAGAAGGTGGCAGTAGTGACTATTGACAGCCTGTGTCGGACTCAAAAAATCTGTGAAAAATAAACATATGAAAATCAGTAGACTATAGCAAAGGGGAAAAAACTCACAGCTCCAGTTATTTATTATTACACTACAGTTTTTTCTTCATTGGAGGTATTTCATAAATAGCTTAATATTGTTTTTTAATCTCTTGTAACAACCTTCTCCATATACGGACATAACTTTTTGGAAATTTGACTACTTTCCACAATATGTGGAAAATTCGTTCAAATTGAAATTCAACTCTGCTTAGACCTTTGTTTTTTTTTGTTTTTGTTTTTTACAGCATTACCTGATTTGGTCTCTCTTCACATGTTTTGGATGTAAATGGTGTCTACCCTGCTGTGTTCTGAAGAGTGAACAGAAATAAACTTAATCTGCAGGATACTGGATGCCTGCAAAAGCCCAGATTGTCAATTAATTAGTGGATGAACCTAGTGATGTGTTAAAAAAAAAATCTAAAATAATAGCATGAGCGTTGGGCATTAGAGTGATCTGTCTCTCACTGGGGGAATTAAATGTCGTCATCGTATATCAGCAGCACTTTGAGATGACAGACTCCTCAGGGCTGCCTGTCAAAGACACGGGCTGTGCCTGACCAACCATTTAGGAAAATAGATTTTACCAGGTTTTGTTTTGTAATTTTATTTTTATTTCCAACTTGCTCTGTCTGTTTTTTTCTACCCTTCCTTTACATTCATAGAAAAATGGGGTTTTGCTGAGCATGCATATTCTCTTTTAGCACCCCTAAGCCTTGCTGTGAACACATTTATATCTGGAAGCACACACACCCTTGTGCGTCAGAAATAAATTGCTGTCTTCAGTGTATTTCTGTCTTAACCCTGGTGAGTTTTTTGCACAGGCTGGTTTTGTTATTCAGCCATGGGGGAAGGGCAGGGTGTGGCTCAGATAATACCCCCTGGAGCCACCCCCTACCATATATGCAGACGCCTGCATAAAGCCCCCCCCCCCCTTTTTTTTATTTATCCCACAGCCATATATGCATTGATGTTCCTAGTTTTGACTGCTTACTCACCTAGAAAATTATCTCTTTGAATTTCAGATGACTTGTTTTAGCTTCAAAATAACTTTTTTCTGTTCATCATGAGATATATAATTTATCATTCTAGCTTCCCTTTCACTGTCATGTGGTACCCCTTTTATTGAAAATATCCAAGTCTTGACTAACTGACTTTTTTCTCAGTGTATTAATGCATATATCACACTCATATTTGCATATATATTTTGGAAATTCTGGAAACATTTATCACTGAATGTACAGGAGACCTAACCCAGGTTGGAGTTTCCATATAATCTGTTAGTATTTGAGCAGCCAGGTATGAATTGGCAGCAGAGGACAATTTGGTCACAGGGAAGATAAAGGTCGCTGCCCCTTTAACTGAGATAAATAGGTTGTCTGATAGAGTATTTGTGAGTGCTTGTGTATGCGAGTTGGGATTTACAACAGAGGGAATGAAAGACCAGGGTCAGAGATGACAAAACAGGAACTGGGGAGAAAAAGATGAAGAGGAACTTTAATATGAAGCCCATGAACACTGTGAGCAGAACAGATGTACAGTCACAGAGCTAAAGGGATGTGAGAATTGTGCAATCCGTCATCAGTACAACATGTCAGTGTGTATTTTTTCTCTCAGCTTTGTCATGACAGCCCCTCCAGTTTCATTCTTGCTCTGTGGGAATTGTCTTTCTGTCAGCCTTCTGGGTGCCGATATGAAGCTCTCCTGCTAAGCTGCAAAGTCTTTTGAAGAGATGCTGTCGGATTTGTAGCTTGGCGAGACAGTGAAGCCACTGTGGGTCTGTATTTGGATATCTGGCTCTAAGTGATAAAAAGACAGAAAAATAAAATCACATTGCTTTTGCTTTAGAAGGCTTGTAATGCACATGTAGGGCCAACATTCATAAGAAACAATAGCAATCAGAGCTATTTAATGCCCTTCATACTCAAAATATGTGATTCCTTAATCTATTTTGAATTGCAAGATCAGCACAGCTAACCCTAGAGTTTACATTAACTTTCTTCATTGTAATTTTTTAAAACATACTGTCCTCATATCTGAGGTTGCTGATTAGTGATCTGATAAGGCTTTAACTAAACTAAATGGGCATAGTAACTTGTATATTTTTTGTTTCTTATAGAAATAATGCAGCATTATGTATTTCATAGTGTTCTGATCATGTCTTATCACTCTATATAATGAAGGGTTTCTACAAAGTTTAAACCTCAATCTGCTACCTTAACTTCAATTTTAGGATGATCCCAGCGGCTATGCAGTTTCGGCTTGAATGCCCCTGGTAGGGTCTTCCGGGGCAAATGGACTCTGGGTCATGGTTCAGATAAAGAGCCCTTAAAAGAGTGTTTCAGAAAGTCCTTAGGATCACTTTAAAATTGAGGCAGGCAATGTTCCAGTGTGTCAGAGCTGCAGCCTCACCATGAGAGGTGGAGGGCTTGGACTGGCCTGGAAGAAGCAGGACAAAAGCTTTCTGTAACTTGCTGTAAAGAAAGGTATACTGTCTACCCTGGTTGTCCGGTGAGACTTCTGAGGCTGGAAGCAGGCACCATGAAGTCGAGCCTGCTGATCCCATGGAGTTGTAGAAAGAAAACTTCAGGCCTGGGAGGAGATTTGAGAGACCGTGAAGAAAGATTCTGGCTCAAAGCTGTGCTTTGCTAACACTTTTTAGTTAGAGTGGTGAGCAGCTAAACTTGACTGAGGACATTTTTTGGATGGTGGAAGAAATACCTTTAGGAACTTCTTAACTTTCCTGAGATGCCCTCGGTGAGGAAGCAGAGCCTGGTGCTCGGAGCAAGACTTCATCACCAGGTGGTCTAAAATGGCAGAATGGCTTTGGGGGTGAAATGAAAATCCACTTTAAGTACCTCTCTGGATGTTATGGAGCTGTCAGGGCTGGCATGCCTCTTGAACATTTCATGGCCCAGGACTGGCAGACTCCATAAGAAGAGAGACTGGAGGGTGGTTTCAGAATACAGGGGAATCATACCTTAGAGCTTCCCCAGGAAGGTCTATGGCAGGGAAGAAGAGTCTAGCCCACGGGTCCCCAACCCTGGTCCTCAAGATCTACTGTCTTGCAGTTTTTATATGCATTTCTGCTCCAACACAGCTAAGTCCAATAACTGAATTACCTTTTAAGCATGCCTTTAGGTTTGGAAAAGGCATGGCATGGAGCCATTCATTTGATCCAACTGTGTTGGAGCAGGGATGCATTTAAAAACTGCAGGACAGTAGATCTTAAGGACCTGTATTGTAGACCCCTGGTCTAGCTGATTGTTGAACCTCGATTTCAGGAGGAGCATTGTGGTTTTTGTCCCCGGCTGTGGAACATTACATTAGCTGTGCATTTTCTGCAGGGTTCTTAAGGTTTCATGGAGTTTGCCCAACTGCTCTGTATGTATTTTATGAACCGGTAGAAATCATTTGATTGTGTCTTAGATAGTGGCCGCTGGGGGGAGCTCCAGAGTACAGAGTGTGGGTGCTTTACAATGGGACATATAGTCATTTACCAGCAAAGCAAGTTTAGTCCAAAAAAGTAGGTACTCAGATTAAACAGAAAATGTTTGTACAGCATTTCTACTGGATACAAACATTTATAGATAAGTGTTTATTTATAGGTTTCAGTCACAAAATTGAAGCCTTTTTTTATTCAGCATATATATTATATCTAGTACTGAAAAGTGATTTATTCAAAAACCATATTGAACATTCTTCACACCATATTTCATAGTTATGATTACCTAATGAAATGCTGATTTCATAATAATAGGGATCTCTTTCTAACTGAAGGGTTGCTGTAAAAGTGATGTATTTTTATTCTTCACACTTTAGCAGCTGGCTGGTTTGTATGGGGGAGGGTTTTTGTGTGTGTGTGCCGTGGTGTTCGTAAATCACAGTAATGAGCTGATTTACACCTTCATATCTTGCAAATGAAGAAAATTATGCATAATTTCACACATCAACCATCTATATTTTTCCTCAATCATCTTGTTTTTCTGTAAGAGTAAAAATAAAGAAAGATTTATGACATAGAATTTTTTTTAATCTGTGGAGTTTGGAAAGTGCTTTTTTGTTGTCATTGATATTGATGAAGTTGCCACCCCTGCTGTGTGCTAGATCAAGCATTTGATTAGATGGTGGTGGGTTTTTCCTTCCTCGTGCCAGCCTCTCTGTCTCTGTATACTGATTTAGGGTTTTATTTGTCTTCCTCTAAAGTGTTTAATAGGTTACAACCATTATTAGATTAGAGCCTTAGCAGCCTTATTTACCTATTACTGATTAAGAAAACTCTTGTTAAGTCTCAGCACCTTTCTTTTCACTTACTGATCATTTGATACCATCTAAATGACGTGTATAATACAGATGCACTGATCCAATCTGATACCTATACGTGGGCTTAACATATTTGCCGATTTCCGATACCGATCCAATATAACTGTTGAATAATTAACTGTATACCTTCCCAAGTGGGTAAAGGCATCATGCTTGACTTTGTTAGAGGTATCGATTTACCATGGAGATAATCTAGAGTTACTACTAACAATTATTTTTTAAATCAATTAAATCTGTCGATTATTTTTTAGATTACTCGATTAATAATCGGATAGAAAAGTTTCTGTTAAAGAAGACTTTTGTGAAATCAGATCAAGTGAAACTAAAACCTTTCCACTTTATTGGTTCTGGATAGAGCATATTTACATATGAAAACATTTTTTTTTTTATCTGAAAGGCAAAACGTTTATATATATTTTTTTACAATCTTGGTATAATTACTGCTCTAAGTGGGTTGCTCTATTTTACAGTCTCTATATTCAAGGTAACAAATTATATTAAATTTGTTGACAATTTTTTCAATAGTCGATTAATCATGATTAATCTGATTAATTGCTTTAGCTCTAGATAAATTATTTATGGCTGCTGTGTGTACACACAATCATGATTAAACATAAAATTGAAGTCACTAGATCGCTCTGTAAGAATTTAGAAATGATTGGATCAGAATGCTAGATTCGTGTCCTTTATCCAATATCCAACCACCTAAATAGTCAGTGTTAGTGCCAAGCTTTTAAGCTTCTTGCTGTAGTTTTCTTTTTTTTATTCAACCTTCTTATCAAAAGAAAAAGTTGTTTCTCTTTTTAAGTTGGTCAATAATTTTTCCAAGAATATTTGCTTTTTTTTTTTCCATGAGCTTCCACTTTTTAAATATTTTATTCTAAAATCAGTAAAGACACTGTAAATATGTTCTTCCCTTGATTCCCTTACAGTCTAATTTGCTTATAGGAGGGTAGTTTTGCAATAATTTAGAACAGAAATTGCACTCACCAAAGTTTCAAATTTGAAATAAAAAATGCCTCAGTATATCATGTTTTTTGGAAAGGGCTAAATTAAAGAAACCAAAGCTTTTGGTTTATTGGATTGTCTATGTCCATACCTCACCAATGGCCATTAACTATAGGCTATGCCTGAAAGGAGATCACAGATACAGGTGGTGACAAAATTTTTCAAACATGAACTTAAATGCCCTGCGTGTAAAATGGGCTCGCGTCTAGAAGTGCACTCTCCTCCAGAGTGTGCTTACAGAAGATTTGTTGCAGTTTCCTAAATGTGATATTGTCAACATCCTCCATGAGTTCAAGTGACTCTTGGGAAGTTTTTCACACAGCAATTAACCAGGAGATACTCTACAAATAAAATATTGTAAGGTTAGCATTTTTAATAATAGCACGTAAATGTAATGATATTACCTGTATTGCAAACAATTTGCTGAGAGATTTTCTCTTGTTTCATTTGGAGTTATTTTTGCTAATTTATCAATAGAGTGGGTGTTATCATCTGAGACATAATTACCTGGGATATATTTTAGTGTTAGAATGTTTTTAAATTGATTATATAATAACGAGAAACTGTTATTACTTTGGTCTGTTCTTTCTAACTAGAGGGAAACATCCACTCTTATCATGGTTGACAAATCAGCTGAAATAAATTATGAAACGTGGAAAATACAGTGAAAGCAGCACACATTCACCAGCTGGTATGACTTCTGTGAAGAATAGCAGCACCTATTAACTGTTGCATTGCGACACTGTTGTCAAATTAACGAACTAGCCATCTCTGCTGGGAGGACAGAGAACTTGCTGGACTACACAGCCCTGTTACATAATGTCCAAATAAACTTCACTGCTATATTGAATTAATATAACTGTCCAGCATAAAGCTTTCATTTTGAAACCCAGTTCCAGTATAAATCATTCCCTGGTAAAGCTACCCTGGTGTAGACTAATTTCTCTCAGTTATCACTTTTTTTTGCTTACCTTCTGTCTCCTCTCGCCGGACAAAGAGTATGAAGGGTGCTCAATTTTAACAGAAAGTGGAGGGACCATAGGACTTTCCTATTTCTGTCTTTCCACTCTTTCAGCTACCGTAATTAAAGATGGCAATAAAACATGTTGTCTTCCATGGGTGCAGCTATGAATTTAAAAACAACCTTTTTAAAGCTATGGAAAAATGTTTTGATGTGAATGTTATTAGACTTTCGACTTTTAGACTTTAGACTTTGGCAGAATATAGATACAAACACTGTCCATTTTAGTCAAAGGGTGGATGTGGACTTAATATCTCACAATATTTAGTGTTAGTCTCATGAAATCAGAACAAGTACTGATTAAAAAATCTATTTAATACTCACATGCAGTCATTTTGTTTTAGGTAACTGTGGTTGTAGCTTAATACGTCCAATTGAGAGGAGTCTCAAGGGCAAACCCAGATCCTGCAAGAGACTCTCCATATCTCCTTTGGCCTGGGAACAACTTATGATCCTCCAGTATTGTCTTGAAATGTTTGCCAGTAAAAAGGATATCAGGATGTGCCCCGTGGACCTATTACCCCCCTGTATGAATATGGGGGGTTTAGAATGTTTACACAGCTTGAGTTAATTCCTCACTTTCTTGCAGAAAATAAGCAGGTTTCAAATTTTTTTTTCCACAGCAGCTATAATCGTATTTCACTGTGAACCCAACATGTCAACCAGTTGGTGGTTCAGGGAATTAATTCAGGAGACCACAGAGCTCTGAGCAATTCTTTGTTTATTGGGGGGACAAAGTAATTTTCTGCTGCTTGCAAAGTGTTTCTCTCAGAGCAGAGAACAAGCAAGCCCAACATGCATGCCCTAAACAACAAACTAAAGCTAGCAATAATCAGTAAATGTAAGGCAGACACGCTCTACAAAGAAAACCAGATCTGCCTGTTGCATAATACAGTACACAATAGCCTGTCTTTGAGTGGAAAATTGGTATCTGACTTGTAATTCTCCTTACACCCTCCAGTATATGTTACTACTCTTTGGACCTACATTTTCTCCTTTCTGCTTCAAATAATGAGGTTAGTCTTATGATTTATATACAAGCCTTGCAGTGAGGCTGATTTTCTTCCTCAGCTTGTTAACTGTAATCATGGTCGTTGTTAATAAAATGATGAGACCTGTCAGTCAGTCAATACATTATTGGGCTGCATGACACTTTTGGATCTCAGCTGCTACAGTATAGATTTGGTAAGGTCATGTTGAAAAAGCAGGAATTTTGTACCAATCATTTTTAAAATTGCCTTACTGAATCGCCTATTATGTATGATAAACCAAAGGCTGCCTTTTTCAGCTTTTTTTTTTTACACCTCCTTAGTGTCACCTTCACTCTTTCTGCACTCAACATGTCTTCTATCTCTCTGAGGTTTATGGCCCCTAAAACCATGTCAGATTGAATTGGTCATTATCTTGTTTTCCTCCCCTGAGGGTAGGGATATTGTTACTGTCTATATGTATGAGTGTGTGTTTGTGGGTTTGACAATTGACTTGTCTACTTCAATAATTCACGAGGTGTCTGCTGTTACACATCATATAATACTCAAGGGAAAAAGAGGCAGAGAGCTATGGATTGGAGGTAACATGTGACTCCGTGATGTGATGGAGCTTTGACTTGCATATTTTAGTGCTTGCTATTTGTTACAGAAGCACTTTAAAGTTCACAGTTAGAGAAGCCTGTTTTTAAAAAGTCGTTTACACAACATATATACAACATAAATATATCTCAACAACTACCTCTTATTTAGGTATTAAGATTGTCTGAAGACCTAAAACAAGTGCAAACCCCTGTGTGGACTATTATTGCAGTTATGAATTAATCTGTAATGATTTTTTCTCTTAGAACAAGGAACAACAAAGTTTGTTACCTTGGAGGGGCATTAGCCTCACTACATGCCTACATGTTTGCCAAGCTTTTTTTGCTAAACCAGGAAACCGACTAAGTGTTGAGTAGTGTTGTGGATATCTCACTATAATAAGTTAAAAAAATGATTAACATAAGTTACTAATTTTATCAAAATCTATATAAATTGACCCAGTAACATTTACCTGGGTCCATACCTGGTATTATACTAGTTTCGGCTGCGGTTCACTCTCCTTTGAGCTTCACCAGACCATAATATGCTGGGAGTTAAAAGACTTGAAATGTATCAAATAAAGCCAGAAAAACAAGCCAACATCTTCTTCAACAATATAAAGAGAAAAACATGTTCAGAGGAAGCTTTACCCATTAGCCAGATAGATATGAAAAATGAAATGCTGAATGGTGCTACATGCTAAGCTAATGCTACAACACTATTCTTCTGAGGCAATGTAAAAATGTCATTAGAGCTCACGTTTCTAACCAGAAAATAGTACCCGTTCCAAATAGCATAAGAAAACCCTAGCTGTATTAGCTTGTTGGACATAGACACTCACTGTCATTCTGTTTGTAAGCTCTCCCTCTCAGATGAGCTTCTGAGGAGCAGTGCAGAAGGAATCAGAGTAAGAACGTGGTAATTAGCTGACAGCTCTGTCAGATGAAAATGAGAATCTACGAAAAACTAGTGTACACCTCCTCTATTTAGCTGTAAAGCTGCTTTAGGATGATAAAAAAAAACAAACAAATTATGGTGGAATTATGGTTTTTGCCTGACGAGGGCAAAAAAATCCCTATTCCTGTATTCATTCATATAAGAAAATATTTTGCAAACGGAACAGGAAGATGGATCTGCTGCAGCCACATACATTTCCACTGATCAGATCCTTAGTTGTGCTGTAATAAATATTGTATATGCAATACGAGCCTGGTCCATGTTTGTTTTTGTTATAGAATCATTCTTCATTTGACTCTTAATACTAAAATAAAATAATATTTATTAGCAAATTGACAGGCCAAAAATAGCAGAGTGGTATATTAAACATGAGCAATGCTATTAAATCAAATAATTGCATGACCAAATCAAAGCTAAATCGTTTCCAACATGACATTGACACCTATAAGATTATTGTTATTTTGTTGACCGCTGAGATGAGACTTAATAACTTAAGTCCACCAGCAGCCCTGACCCTGAAGAGAGAAAGAACATGGAGAAACAACAGCAATGATTGGGTTGATATA